>OX940986.1:16514616-16789710 GCA_954871275.1 Leptopterna dolabrata | reverse complement strand
TCACTCGTATAAAAGCAGTGACTCGATAGGACGTTGGACTTCGAAGATGAAGAGAGGGAGGGGTCAGCCATAAATAAAACCTTTGGCTGGAAATGGCGAAGGATTACAACCGCCTCCGTGATCTATAGACAAGGTGTCGCGGAAGGGCGGAAAGTTGGAAAAAAAAGATGAAGCTGTATAAAGGGATGATGGCTACGGCGTGGGATATTATTATGTCGAACACGATCGTAGCGGAGGCGGGAAGTTTGTTGAATTGTGGAACCCGGGAAAACGTGTTCCAATGGAAGGGATGGGAAGAGAAGAAAATGGTTGTCTAAATCTATGGAATGGAATCGATATCGACGATGCGTCGGCAAGGTTTTCTATAAAACGTCTTGTAATTCTTTTGAACTCGACAACACAAATTTTCGCGTAATTTCTCGGCTTCTATCGTTTCACCATATTGGATACTCCACAACGGAATCGTGGAGTATCTTTACTGGGATTAGCTAAACTTATTTGCAGGTTTTAATTGTTAATTATTAATTTTGTTAATTATTATTAATTATTAATTTTGTTAATTATTATTAATTATTAATTTTGTTAATTATTATTAATTATTAATTTTGTTAACTATTATTAATTATTAATTTTGATAATTATTATTAATTAACAAAAGGTATTCGTTATTAGGGGTTATACAGGTTTCAACTTTGTCAACGGCGTTACGGTAAGAATTAATTCCCACAGGAATTACTTCCTGTGGGTAATGGCGTCCTTTGAGCTACCAGGGGAACTATTCAATCTTCTCGAGTTCTAACTGGGCCTGAATTCTCTTGGTGATCCGCGGATGAAGCTTGTCACATTGTTCAAACAAATTCAACTCATTTCCAACTCGTTCAACTCATTTCCAACTTCCAACTGTGAAGTTTTTCAGTGCATCCGTTGTAGTTTTCTCTGCGTCGTTTTTTCAAGGAAAGTAACTTTGTTTTCCCGTATTTTCCACGTTTTTCAACTATTTATGATAGCCAGGCTTTCTACCTTTCGATTTCTTCTTGATTTTTCACAATCCCTTCAGACAAAGTTTCAGCGAGCTTCTTACCGAACTGTGATACACGGGGGTAATGGCTTTTGTTGGGGGGGGGGGGGGGGGGGAATGGTATCCATATTGTCGAGTGGATGGCATTACCCCCACATTACGTTTCTCTCGATTTTCGAAAAGAAAATGGCGTTCATTGTTGATAATATTATTAATGTCAAGGTACTGACACGTAATTTAACTTTTATAGATGTCAAGAACAACCAAGGACAACGATAAAGGCTGCGTGGATGGGAGAGCAGCTGAATGGCATGTGATGCCATAAATACTGGCAGTATGAACTACTGATAGAAATACTGGCAAGAAGTTTGCATAGAGTTCGTATGGCCTCCTAAGCCTATGATGTTATTATTATATTAATTAATTAAAGTTTAATATGAATATTTGCATTAAAATTCCTATTTTGTCAGAAATTTGGTAGGCAGGTTCCAGTTATCACAGTTATTTGAAGGATAGCTGCTAGTTCAGTTATTATGTATTGTAGAATGATCGGTGAGTACATTATTAGAAAGTAAAGGACTTGACAATCCAGAGGATCTCATTACACCAACGGTTGGATGGCATTACCCCCACAGCACTTCTTTGCTTTAAAGAGGAATAGCTTTATCTATCTTCACTAAAATTGAAAAATGAATCTGAGTTATCAAAATTAATAACATTTTTGACAAAATGAGAATTTCCACAGCTGTACGATTATCCTACAACGTTCTATAGTACTTTAAGTTAAGGGTATACTTGGGACTGGGAATGAATTTGGTCACTGACCAACATGACCTAGCTGAATCAGTGAACCAGAATTTAAAAACGCTGCAAAGTCCTTGTCACATTGGTTTATTATTCTATTGGACACACCTACAGAAATGTTGGCTGTTTATATATTGTTTCTTTCATGTGAATTAATTGAAATAGCTATTTATGATGGTTTCCACCAATTTTGGCCCCCAAAACACGAATTATATACGCTCTTTTTTCCCCCCAAATTATCTTTGATCACATTGATCCACGTGTCGACACTTTTTCTAGTGTTATTCTACAAATTGATGGTGATTTCAGACGATTTCCCAGGTTTTTGACTCACAAAAAATCAATTTTGGGAGCTGAATATCTGGTAGAACCTCAATTTTCCACTCTTTGGTAAAATCGACTTCATATTCGGTCTTCTGGTTCCAAAAAACATGGAAAACGATACCTCAAAAACATGTTACTAAAACACAAAAAGTATTTATTTTTATACACATTTTCACTCATAACACCTCTGGGTATATTCTGATCGGGCTGCAAAGTTTCGAGACACAACTAGGGCCCAAATGGAGCATGTCTGCGAAAGAACTAATTTTTTAGACCAAAAATGAAGCCGGTACACGTGATACGGCGTACGGCGGAAGGACGTTGCATTTTGGTTTATTATTCTGTGAATAATACACCTATGTATTCGCTCAGCAAAAAAATTTTATAACACCCCTTCAAAATTTTTTCTTTTCCGTTTCAAGGTGCGTAGATTCCAAAAATGCAATGTCCGCTAGAAAAAGTTTCAACACGTGGATCAAGACGATTAAATGGCACTACCAATTATCAAAGATAATTCGCCTACCTAATTCGTGTTTTGGGGGCCAAAATTGGTGGAAACCATCAGAAATGGCTATTCGAATTATTTCACGTGAAAGAAACAATAAATGAACAGCCAACATTTCTGTATGTTTGTCCAATAGAATAATAAACCCATGTGACAAGGACTTTGCAGCATTTTTGGAATCTACACACCTTGAAACGGAAAAGAAAAAAATTTGAGGGGGCGTTATAAAAATTTTTTGCTGAGCGAATACACAGGTGTATTATTCACAGAATAATAAACCAAAAAACAAAACAAATACTTTACTTATGAAAGCACGTTTTTTTAAAGTGTTGCCTATGTATCTCCTATTTTCAATCAAGTTTTACCGAGCGTAAATTTCCCCTTTGTTCAAAAAGTATGGATTCCCTCATTAAAAATCTGTCATGCGGAAGGGGAAAAAAACGACTAGTTACCGAAATTTTTTGTATCTCATTAAGATAGTTTTTACTTCCCCTCGGGGAAGAGCGAAAAGATAAAGTTTTCCGTACTTGGAAGGGCAAAACAAGAGTGGGGGTCCTTGCGAAGGGCGAGGGGGCACTGGAGCTCATTAGGTTGGTAGGTTGGCAGAATCAAAGCAGCCTGTTTTCACTTGAAGGAGATAATTGGAAGAGGAGCCTCCACCATTGTTTGGTGTCACATTCAGTCCCTTGGAAAGGTAAAACTTTGATCGTGGCGGTGACAACACAGGTAGCTGCAGCTCTTCCACAGTGAGTTCCTTCGGGCGAAACGAAGTTGGGGTAGTTCTACATTATCCTCCGACCTCTTAGGAGTATGTTACCCAAGTGGCGCTCAGCACGCTCGTTTCTGTCACCTCGCGGTAATGGCGCATGAAATACAGCAGAATTTCCTGAAGACCGGAAGTTCATAATTTCACGTATGCTAAAAGTGGGAGCGAATGATGAAAACATCTGCGTGTGTGGCATGAGTTCACAGAAGCGTCGTCTTTGTTCTCAGTGTCGCAGAACTTAGATGTTCAAATGCTAACTCGTACCTAGTTAGGCAGGTACAGGTACCTAATGGGGGGGGGGGGGGGGGTATTTGCACGTATTTCTATTATTTTGTTCATTTTTTATTTATTTGTTTTTTTAATGAAAGTACATAGATACCATCCTGAGAATTTTGACGCCAACCGCACTGTCCTCATGTTCTTTCTATGCTTTTTCGGTTTCAACCAATTCTCGTCGCCTCAATACTACAGCTTGACAACTCTGAATCAGGGGTTTCGAGAAAAATGCGTTTGAAGTTTTTTTTCCATTTTTTTAATTTTTTTATATAATTTTTAAGTCACACTAAAATTTTTGGTTAACGTTCGGCAGAAACCCTATTGTGATTCTTAATTCCCCTATATTCTAACTGTTCTCATAGGGGCTTATTTTATGGAAATAGTGTTCGGTGGGGTCGAAATTATGCTTAACACAAAAAATGTCAAGTTATCTAGTTACTGCTATGGTGAATTTAGGTTGCTGTAAAATTCACCATGAGAGGTGGAGGTAGTTGGATAAAGGATAGGAGTGAATTTAAAGCTAAAATTGGTGTGTGTGATTTTTGGTGTGTTTGCGGTTAAGGGCGGACCTCCACCGAGCGTGTATTGAAAAGGTTGAAGTTAATTTAAGTTAGTGAATTTGATTGCATGAAATTTGGTGTGTGTGTGTGTGTGTGTGTGCGGTTAAGGGCGGACCTCCACCGAGCGTGTGATAAATTTTGTCAGGTTGGTTAAGGGCGAGACCTCCACCATACCTGACTAAATTTATGTGTGTGTTTGAATTTAAGTGAGTGTTGGTGCGGTTAAGGGCGGACCTCCACCGAGCGTGTAGTGTGTGTCATCCGGATCGGTTAAGGGCGAGACCTCCACCTGATCCTGATGAAATGTGTGTGGAATGAATTTAATGGTAAATTTGTGTAGCGAGTGTGTGCGGTTAAGGGCGGACCTCCACCGAGCATGTAGTGTGTTTCATCAGGGTTGGTTAAGGGCGAGACCTCCACCTAACTCTGATGAAATGAATTTACTGTGTGTGAATTTACTATGAGAGCATTTGAGAAGTGAATTTTAAGAGAGGAGGTTTGAGGAGAGAGAGAGAGTAGCCAGCAGCTAGAGGAGACGTAGAATGGCGAAAATGGCGCAGGATCCGGGGTTATATAGACCCTGAAGTCCCCACCCTGGTGGTGGGGTTTCAGGTTGAGCCGGATCCTGCGTCGGTTGCCCCACTCTTACCGTTTATTCCCAGAGCCTTATTTTAACAGGTTGTTTTTGGTGAGAACTTAATTCTAGTGAGTTGGAGTTCCGGGAGGGACTCACGTTGATTCTCGTAAGGCTTAGTTGTTGATAGGTGAATTTATTACCGTCGCACTACAACTGGCACTGCAACTATAATTCAAGTTATAGCAGTTGATTCTACAAACCTGTACAACAAATCTGCTCTACAGAACTGTGCAACAGTTGGACATTGAAAAATCAAGTTGTAGCATGAACAGTTGAGGCGACATTAAAGTTATCCACTTTGAACATTTCCAAATAAGAAAATAACGGTAACAGATTGAGTTGTATAGATTTAACACAAAATAGAGCGATCAAACTACACTTCCTGGACCACTTATCTAAAAAACCTTCAAATTTGGAGTTACCTAGATGTTTTATTGAGGCGGCGTTCTGACGTCATTGCATCGGGATCCCCCCCCCCCCCCCCCCCAGCACTTTGACATCAGAATTGGTCGAAACTTTGAGAAATCATAGGAAAGGAACAGCTTATCGTGCGGTTGATGTACAAGTTCTGAGGATGGTATCTAGTTTAATAAATTTTTAAAAACGCTGCAAAACACAACAGTTTATTATTTATTACCCACAGATGCCCCTTCTGCGTTGATCGCTGTTTTCTGTGGTCAGTATCTACCCTCGTGCTCCACCCAGGAAAGTCGTAAATCGAGTACCAGCGCCAGCCGGGCAATATTACAGTTTCATAAAGTTTCCAAAAATTTTTTAGTTCAAGATCTATTTAAAAACGTTTAAAAAAACCATACCCTTCTACTGAAAGTTTTCGAGCTACGGCGTTCTGAAAAGTTCAAACCCTATTTTTTACCCCTTGAACATGACTGAATGTAACGCCGAGCTCGCGGACCAACTAGACCCCAAATGGGACCTACAAACCAAATTTCATTATTTTGGTTCACAGTGCGGCTTTCCTCAATAAATCATCCTCGGACTGGAAACTCCGACCGTATTGAGTTCAAATCCTGGCTCACCAGTACCTAACACGTAATAGATACCTAATGAAAAGTGTCTTGTAATCTCGATTTCAAGAGGACAAGCTTATGTTTTTCACGTCCAAGGTAGCCGAACTTTGGGCCTATGCCATAGAGGTTTTAGGACTAGTTACGGCGGAAGGACAGGCATTTTTTTTTAATTCCATTTTCAGATTCTACATACCTTGAAACAAAAACCACCAAATTTTTAGAGGGGTTAAAATTGTTTCATGCTCGATTCCAACTGTTCATTATTGAAAACAATAAACCAGTAATATAAACAGCTTTTGTGACCCACGCACAAACCCCATTGCATGAAGAAATCTTCAGTGCTACAATTTGGAGGGTATGTGCGGGATGGATCTTAGGCGGTACCATATTAAATTCATAACGTTGGAAAGCTGAGGTTTTGAGGAAGTTTTTCCCGTCACGCGCACGTTCAATCACCCATAATTTTCGAGGCGTAGAGCCATTTGAGAGAAATTACAAATTAGCCATGGACTAACTAGCCAAATGCGTAGATCACTGTTTTCTGTGGTCACAACCTACCCTCGTGCTTCCCCCAGGAAAGCCCTAAATCGAGTACTGCAGCCTGCCGGGCAATTAAAGCTAGATACATATATGAAATTTCTCCCTTGAGAGGGAAAAACATGAAATCATGTTTAATGTTTTTCCCTCGCAAGGGAGAAATTAGATATAGTTTTTTAATGTCAAGAAAAAATGAAAGCCACAATTTCACTGAACTCTACAAGTATAATGTTGCATTTACTGTACTTATTATAGAACTCGCCATCAACATATGGTTGCTACAACAGAAGGTAGTAACTGTGTAGTAACCAATGAAAAACGTAGCTATTGACTCTTGTTTCTTTCGAGTGCGATATTCTTTATGGTTGCTACAACAGAAGGTAGTAACTGTGTAGTAACCAATGAAAAACGTTGCATATTTGCGTGTCGGAATTCACAGAATGACCCCCAGCCCTAAAACATTAAACATGTTAAAACTAGGATTTTAATTATTGCATGTGTCGTGGTACCCCTCAAATGTAATATATACCACTCACATATAATTCATAGATTTTACCAATAAATAAACAAGGAGAAAGACGAGCTGTGCGACGCCTCGGTTGAAGCCGAGAAGGGTTCCCCTCCACCAAACTCCCAACGACTCTCAACAGCCGTTAATGACCGTTGACAGGCGGGGGACGAGGTGGAGGCACCTTTATAAGGCGTCCGGCTCGCCCAGCTCTTCATTCGACCTCTCTCTTTCTCTCTCTATCACCTTACGCCTCCTCTCTTGCCTACCCTTCCATATACATTAGCATCTGCTGTGGTGGTAACCGCGGGATGCTTCACCCTCTCACCCTCACTGTGGTGATAACCGTGGTGTGTTAGCATCAATCTCCCTTAGACTCTGCTGTGGTGATAACCACGGGATGCTTCATCCTCTAACGCTTGCTGTGGTGATAACAGCGGGGTGTTATCATCTCTTTCATTTAGCGTCTGCTGTGGTGGTAACCACGGGACGCCTCTTCCTCTAACACTCGCTGTGGTGATAACCGCTAACCGTTAGCTATCCATGGAAGACTCCCAAGGGGCACATCCTCCTCCCTTCTGCAACCTACCCACCTACCTACCTACCTACACTCACCACAGCATGTCTGAGAATTTGCAATTGGGTCCAACCCGCAGTTCTCCTCCAGATTTCATCTCACGAGTATTCTTTCGTAATGAAAAACGTTACAACCTGATTTTGATGGCATTTACGAGTACAAGAGATCTACTGGAGCCCCGAGCTTTCAAATCACATCTCCTTTTGGCTAAGTTTGCTAGTAGACTTGCATGGCGAGGATTTTAGGTATTCGCGGGTGCGACGAAAGCCAAAGCCCGAAATTCAACGGGGACAAAATCGTGGCTCATTTCGCACCTAGTTACCATCAAAATAACAGCTCATTATGATAATTTTTGAGTTTTTCCATTAGGCTAGAATTTTTTGATCAATTCCCCTTCGTTCTCCCACCAAACGTGGAGATGACGCCTTCAGGTGATTATCGTGAAAACTCGAAACCGTTTTCAATCAAAACATTCCGGAAGGTCACATTTCGGCAAACTTATATCTCGGGCAATCAGTTACCGTATTAGCCGATGTCCCCGCGTCGAGGAAGAAGATCGCATAAATTCCCGGCTTAAAACCACATTCATCGCGGAAAACCTGTTCGTGAAACGTAAGGGAGGGGTGGACGGTTTGTACCTTGGTAATTCTGAGTTATGCTTCGCCCCTTCCCTACAATTATATCCAGGGTCGCCGGGACGAGGGTGATATTCATTTAAATATATTAGGCATTACACTCGGCAAAGGCGGGAAACCACCTGTAAATCTACTACCCCCTTATTACTATTTACATAATCAGGGGCGAAGGGCGACCTTAATTTTACTAACACGAGTTATAGCCAAGATTTATACGGCAATAGGGAGTGGGGATTGACGTCGAATTATTCGCTCGAGGGGTTTCCGATGTACGCTATAATTTATGGGTTGGTATAGGTGCTTTGAGTATAAATGAAATGGAGGAATACATCTAATTATCCGACCTAAGTAAAAAGTCCGGGTTGCCGCCATTATCGTCTTTTGGTTGAATATCGAAGATGAAACTCGAAGAAATCCGTAGATTGACGATGAAACTAGGGGAATCGGGTGTCATAGTGAAAAAATTCCGTAGATCCTGGTAATAAAACCGCACTTCTGTCTGTCTGAAAACTTCGTGAAATCACGAAATGTCATTTCATATTTCATACCATTTAAAGACGACCCACACCACTATCTTAATGTTCTTAAAAAATTTCGTTCTTCCGCACATATGCTCCATTTGGGCCCTAGATGTGTTCCGAAAATTTGCAGCTTGATCGGAACATACCTAAGGGTGTTATGGGTGAAAAATTGGTGTAAAAATAGGGGTTTATGGTATTTTAGTAACATGAGCTTGTGAGGTACCGTTTTCCATGTTTCAGGGGTAAGGAGACCGAATATGAAGTCGATTTTGACCAAAGAATGGAAAATTGAGGTTCTAACGATGTTTCAGCTCCCACAATTCTTTTTTTATTTGTCAAAAACTGGGAAATTGTCTGAAATCTCCATAAATGTGTATAATAACACTAGAAGTAGTGTTAAAAGGTGAATCAAGACAACTAAATGGCAATATCAATGATCAAAGATAATTTGTCGGAAATAGGGGTCTAATTCGAGTTTTTTGGGACCAAAATTGGTGGAAACCATCAAAAATTGCTATTTCAATTATTGCACGTGAAAGAAACAATAAAGGCAGTTAAATGGCACTATCAATGATCGAAGATATTTTATCAAAAAAGGAGCCAAATTCGAGTTTGGAAACCATAAAAATAGCTATTTAAATGAACAGCAAACATTTCTGTAGGTATGTCCAACAGAATAACAAACCCATGTGACAAGGACTTCTCAGCGTTTTGGTTTATTATTCTGTGAATAATACACCTATGTAAAAAAAGCAAAATATTTTAGTAACACCCCCTCAAAATGTTTTCTTTTCCGTTTCAAGGTGCGTAAATTCCAAGAATGCAATGTCCGTCCGCCGTATCACGTGTACAGACTTCATTTTCGGTCTAAAAAATTCGTTCTTTCGCACACATGCTCCATTTGGGCCCTAGTTGTGTCCCGAAATTTTGCAGCCCAATCGGGACATACCCAGAGGTGTTATGAGTGAAAATGTGTATAAAAATAGGTACTTTTTGTGTTTTACTAATATGTTAGTAAAATGAGCTTTTGAGGTATCGTTTTTCATGTTTTTGGGGACGAGAAGACCGAATATGAAGTCGATTTTGACCAAAGAGTGGAAAATTGAGGTTATACCAGATGTTCAGCTCCCAAAATTGATTTTTTATGAGTCAAAAACCTGGGAAATCGTCTGAAATCACCATCAATTTGTAGAATAACACTAGAAAAAGTGTCAACACGTGGATCAAGACGATTAAATGGCACTACCAATGATCAAATATAGTTTTAATAAAAAAGGAGCGTACCTAACTCGTGTTCTGGGGGCCAAAATTGGTGGAAACCACCAGAAATAGCTATTTCAATTATTTTATATGAAAGAAACAATAAATAAACAGCCAACGTTTCTGTAGGTATGACCAATAGAATAATAAACCCATGTGACAAGGACTTCACAGCTTTTTTGAAAAACAACGCTTAAAGTTATGCCTTTTCATCGTCGGGAACGGTTGCATCATGTTTGTATATACGTAACGTCAGTTTTCTGGATGGTCGGGACGCTTCGAAACATGGGATTAACGGATTAGATACTGACGTTTGGACGAGAAGAACAACTGTGGTTTGAGGAAGAGACGCGTCTCTCGCAAGTACCTACCTCAGCATAGATGGCATCAGGGCTGACGGCCTCGCCATTACTCTCCACCCGTATCGCGCAAGCTACGTATCTAAAACTACAACTCAACTTTTACAATCAAGAAACTCATCAAGGCCAGCAACACACTGATTCTTCCACATAAATTAAATCCGCCCTCGACATGAGCCGAAATTTCCTGTTGTAACAGATAAAGAACCGATCCTCGAGCTCGGCCATAATTTTCCGTGTTACACTAAATTCAACCCGCTCCCCTGCTATGGTCTCTTCCCGCTTGATGGTCTGAAATTTTCAAGAGCAGCTCGACGGGCTTTATTTATAGCGATGACCCGGAGATAAATAAAGTTTGCGCCCCGCGAAAAAGAGCTGGAGACTCCGAAAGAGCTTCTCAACTTTTTACCAGAGAGGGAGGAGTGTAGCTGAAATAAATCTTTCGTTATATGGTACCAAGTTAATTACCTTCAGGAGGGTGAGGGGAAGCACTTCAAACCAGATATGGTTGAGACCTCTTGAAGGAAAAACAAGGATCCTCTCGCGTCTTCGCCTGAAGGTTTTTCACAGCGACGCTTTTCTTATTTTCAGAGATAAAACGCTATCACTAAAAATTAGACTGTTGGACACAATTCATCGAGGATTCGGCTCAAATTACGAGCAAGCTAATGTTAGGGGATACAAAAATGTATTTGCCGTAAAACGTCTGTATGAAAAATCAGACTGCATCAGAACAGTGATACAGAGACAATACAGGCAGTGGCATTACCTTGGACAAGTTGCCACGAGTGATTCTGGAGTCTGCAGATGGCCTTCACAGGTTAACTCTTCGGATTCATGCCATACCTAATAAAGATGGCCCACCTCTCATGGCCCCCCAATGCCGATTTTCTGAATCTGAATTCCAAATGGTACAAATAATGGTCCCACAATCAACTAGCTGAATCTGGGGTCCAAATTCCTTACAAAGATCGCATCGGGTACAATATTCTAAAATGACGTAGGCAACATAAGTTCACTAATAAAACAATTAATTCATTATTTTGTAGCAATGTACTTACCCAAATTCACAATCAAGGTTAAAAAATTACTCAAGTCAAAAGTGAGAAATCTGGGTCGAAAAGTAAATTACACCTCAGCCATCGCTGAGCTGAGTCAGATTCACAAGTAAAGAATTCAAGAAGGAAAGGTAGGTATATTCATTATATTTCGTTACCAACTATTCACCATATTTTCTACCCTGAAATTTCGGACTACATTACTCAAGTTTTTTCAGGACAGCATACCTATCTGGAAATTGGACAGTTCGAGACATTAGGTATGAAGGTATTTGTAGGGCGAACTAAGTGCCTTACATGTTGGTTTATTATTTTGTGTTTATTACGACTGTTTTATTGTTTACCATATTTTCTACAATTTCTAGCATATATTCTACAATTTCTCAGCAAGTTTTTTCATTACAAGTTTTTTCACCTATGTATTCGCTCAGCAAATAATTTTATAACACCTCAAATTATTATCTTTTACGTTTCAAGGTGCGTCGATTCCAAAAACGCTGCGAAGTCCTTGTCACATGGAGTTTTTTTGTATTGGATCTTTCATGTGTAATAATTGAAAAAGCTATTTTTATGGTTTCCACCAATTTCGGCACGAATTAGGCACCTTTTTTTTACAAATTACCTTCACGTGCATTTTTACAAATTATCTTCACGTGCATTTTTACAAATTATCTTCATATGCAAATGTCTTCATGTGCAAATTTCTTACATGTGCAATTATGAAATAGCTATTTTTATGGTTTCCACCAATTTCGGCTCGAACTAGGCACCTTCTTTTTTTTTACAAATTATCTTTGATCATTGTTAGTGACATTTAATTGTCTTGGTTCACCTGTTACCACAGGTGAATCAAGACCTGTTAATTCTCTCTTATAGCCATGGCATGACTGGAACTTTTAGGATTTGAATTGAATTGAATGTGAAGATAAGCATTTGAGAAAGCATTTGTGTCGCTAATGAATTAACAGAAAGACAGAATTTTGTACTATTTAAATATCGAAGATACTGACTGAATCCAAGGAGAAGATATGATATCTTCAAGGAAAACCTTGAAAAGGATGTCTAGCCTCATCTCAGCTGAACTGCAGAGAGAAGATTGGTGCCTATCGTGCCTCCCACGCTAACCCTTTTTGCTGACAAGGTAAAGGGCATGTTACAAGAGGGAGGGGCCGACGGTGTAAAATCAAAGTGCTTCCACGTCGATTCAGCCTAATTGAATTACTCTTCCGCGAGCGGAACGGGCGTTACGCCGTCTTTCATTTCCCAGGCCCAGGATGAGGATGGGAGGGTTAACGATACACTGCTGGAGTCGAGAGGGGAAAAACGCTAAGAGCAAGTAGTGAAGGAAACCCTTCTATCTATCTTTGACTTCACCTAGTTTACACCGTCCAATAAAACATTTATTACTCGACCCTCTTTCGCTTCAAGTCCGAAAGTATAAGGTCGGCTATTTTATTGAAGCACGTCCGACGATTTTTTTTCTTTCTTTTAGACGTCCCAAGCAGTGAATTTTCGTTCTAAACAAGTTCACTGCGAAATGTACGTAGCAATAACGTTTAACTACCCATCTCGACGAGTTTTTTAATTGAAACGAAATTGAAGATACTAGATAGGAGTGCGGTTTGAAGAATAGCCGTAAACTTCAAACGAGATGGCGACAAGTTAATTTTTGAGTATAGCTAGGTAAGTAAGTGCTTCTTTACTTCCTCTTTTTACGAGCATAGTTTATCTCATTCGACTACTGCCCTACAACGGAGGTACAATATATTATATTTATCCTAATCTACCACTATCCGTTAATTTTCCACTTTCCTCTCATGCGCCATTTGAAATAACATTCTTCGGGTTTCAACGTCTCCCTCCGTAACATCAGTTGGCCAATCGGCCGAATCACCACTCAGCTGTCAAGGCCATTTTAGTACAATTACAGATGCTAGAAAGACTCTGGAATATCTCCTTTTGGTTTACTATTCTGTGAGTAATACCTAGCGAACCTATGTATTCGCTCAGCAAAAAATTATTTGAACACCCCCTCAAAAAACCTTTTTTTACGTTTCAAGGATTCGAAAAATGCAATGTCCTTCCGCCTTACCATCCATATCTACTTTCATTTTCGGTCTAAAAAATTCATTCTCTCGCGCACATGCTCCACTTGGGCCCTAGCTATGTCCAGAAACTTTGCAGCCCGATCGGAATATACCCAAGGGCGTTATGGGTGAAAAATGGGTGTAAAAATAGTGTTTTTTTTGCGTGTGTTTTATAATAACATGAGCTTGTGAGGTATCGTTTTTCATGTTTTTTTAGAAAGAGGAGACGGAATACGAAGTCGATTTTGATCAGAGTTGAAAATTGAGGTTCTAACGAAATTTCAGCCTTAAATTTACATTACATTTTGGTCTAAAATCGTCGTTCTTCCGCACAGTTTGGATCCCCATTTGGGAACACATTTGGGTCCTAGATGTGCTCCGAAGCTCGGCAGCCCGATCGGAACACACCCAGGGGTGTTACGGGTGTAAAAATAGGGTTTTACGAGGTTTTAATGAACACGAGCTAGTGAGGTATCGTTTTTCATGTTTTTTTAGAAAGAGGAGACGGAATACGAAGTCGATTTTGATCAAAGAGTTGAAAATTGAGGTTCTAACGAAATTTCAGCCTTAAATTTACATTACATTTTGGTCTAAAATCGTCGTTCTTCCGCACAGTTTGGATCCCCATTTGGGAACACATTTGGGTCCTAGATGTGCTCCGAAGCTCGGCAGCCCGATCGGAACACACCCAGGGGTGTTACGGGTGTAAAAATAGGGTTTTACGAGGTTTTAATGAACACGAGCTAGTGAGGTATCGTTTTCCATGTTTTTCAATTGATCTCGAGCTTGAGCATTTTTTGAGACCACCCACAGCATTCTACGACCAGCAGTTCGTTTGCACCAAAAAGCTTCATCAACATGATCGTGAATGAAACGGTATACCTACATCCAGTCCTGATGATAATTATTATTATTATCATCGCTAGGGAACACCTGGTTATAATCACGCATGGCTGTATGAAATCGAGTTGGTTGTTCCGAGATATTATTTAATTTGAAGAATGATGGTCATTTTGGATTTTGTTGATACGTACTTTTGCCATTTGACAAACGTCATGCGTCATGAATAAAACAAACAATTAATGACAGAATTCTTGAATCCACCGCATATATGTGAAATGTTAATGCCCGGCAGGCTCCAGTACCGAATCAGGGCTCTCTTGGGGGAAGCATGAAGGTAGGTAGTGACTGCAGAAAACAATGATAATTAAACGCAGAAGCGGTATCTATAATACAGGTAAATAATAAGCCGCTGTGTAATAATTTGCAGCGTTTTTCGATAGGCCGGCCTCTCCATTCTGTACAGGAGTAAGGCACAACATAATAATAATATTTTTAGTGATCGATGATTAGGATCCGCAATCGCTCCCTCTAACTCATACAGTTAATATTCAACGTGAAAATAACGGTAAAACTGAATAATTACCTGACAAGGCTATCCGAAGAATGCTCGCCTGTAAAAAAAAAATAGATGGCATTTTTTAACAGAAGATAACGAATAAATCAAATCTTAAAATCCAACAATAATTTGGAAAGTAGTTAGATACGTTATAATTATGACGGAATATCAGGATACTACGTAATATACCACTGGAATCGAGAATCCGTCACGGGGAAGTAATTTTGGTGCCTAAAACCTGGAGATCCAACTTCATCTTATTCGACAGTTTCTTCGTAAAATAATCGCGAAAATATGGGTGGCGAGGGGATCCCTTTTAATAAAACCACATCCCGAGGAACGGAGTAGGTTCGTTATAACAAAACAACTTCCACATTCGACTCCCACACACCTCCTTCATCTCAACTCGTACCTACTTTCCGCAAAATTTCCTCATATTGTAATCAAAGTTGAACAAAGTTCGGACTTGAGTCTTTGTATTATCCGACGTTCCTCAACTTTGTTCATACAACTTCACCTCGAGAAAGTTATTCCTTAAGTTTAGGTAGCCACAGCAGACGTGAATTGGTTCTTTACTGAACCAACTTAGAGAATAACGTTACTTATTAGCTTTGTTCATGCTGTATATATGCCGAATTTCAGTTTTTGCGAGTCAAAAATCGTTATTAATCTGTGAGAATTCCGAAAAATTGCCAAAAATGTATTATAAAATCTCCGAAACTCGTATGGAACGGTGACCCGACACAGAAAACGCCTACTTTAATTAAAATAATCAAAAATGTTTTTTCACATAAATGGGGGTCTAGTTTTGGATTTTGTGTGCCAAAATCACTGAAAATCTTTAGAATAATTAGAGTAACTGTACCAGCCCTCGTCAACGTACCTACCAGGTACCACCTTTTCCCAACTTTCATACGTCGATTTCCTAAGCCAGTGGAAACCAAATGGAAACTTCGCCTCAACGCTACCAAAACAGCAATGGTCTGTTTCACGTACAAACGTAATGTTACCATACTCTACGTCATGCTCATTGGCCTGTCAGTAAACAAGGAGGATACCTACCGCCACATTGGACGCGCTACAGATGTGTCGAATTTCAGTTTTTGCGAGTCAAAAATTGTTATTAGTCGGTGAAAATTCCGACAAATCGCCAAGAATGTATAAAAAATCACCGAAAGTTGTATGGAACGGTGACCCGACACAGAAAACGCCTACTTTAATTAAAATAATTAAACATTTTTGGATTTCGTGTGCTAGAATCACTAAAAATCTGTAGAATAATTACGGTAACTGTACAAGTCCTCGTCAGTGTACCTACCTACCAGCTTTCACCTTTTCCCTATTTGGTCATCACCTCGTCCTTCTAATCAGTCCAACAGAGGCTCCATTTTGACTTTCAGCCTCGTAGGTCAAACAGTTAAGAAATTAGCCTCAGGGCTCGGTCAGCTGATTAGGGAAGGTCCTCACCTCATCATTCTCACTCAGCAGTCCTACAGAGGCTCCATTTCGAAGCAGGAAAGAAATTAGCTTCTGGGGAATTACAGCGTTACATTTTTTGTTGCCGGAAATTTCGGATTGTCCTCCAGCCCAAAAACATATCCACGTTAAAATTAGTGTACTTTATCTGCCAGATGTTTGTGGATATCATGGTACAGGAAAAACGTAGATTAATTGAATAATAAGCAAGTCATTGGCAAAAACCTGGAGACGCGCTCTTGTGGTGACGACTGGTACACTTACCCTATTATGATCAAATGGCTCCGTTCCAAATGGCAAAGGTTGGTAATTTTGGGATTCAGTCGAGTGGTTAAGTCGGTATATATCCAGTCCAATTACTAGTAGGTAGTTAGTCCACTCTTTCTGTTTGGGTGCCCTGATACGGTAATAATTCTTGGTGGCCATCTTTCCTAACCCGCCCAACAATTTCTTTGCCGTTGCATGATGAAGAGGTAATACTGTAAAGTACCTGTTAGATTCCTGTCTTACCATCAGCCTCGTGAACGTAAACCCCTTTGCTGTCGCACCCGTAACTCAGCCCCACTGTAACCCCCTGCATTGCGTACTGCACCATATATCGTGATTGCACGGGTCTAGGGTACTCAAGGATTCACGGCACGCTCCTCTCCCATCCCTTCTTCCTGTAGAACTGTAAACGTTTCCCTTCAAGAGAGGGTTTTCTAATACTCCACCCTTGATGTAAGGTTCTTACAGGTGCGCGTGAACAAACATGAAATTCTTCACATTTATTTAGAAAATTATCAATGAGACCACTTTTTGGTAGAGACAGACTACCAAGAAGTTGGTGCTGGTGGTACCGTACCATGAACGGCTCGGACTCCGAATTTAGTTGGAAAATTCGTCAACCAGTCGGTGCTCGCATCACTACCATAATATTATCTACATTTTGTCACAAGGTGACACATAAACCTTTGTATTCCAAGGGAACATCTAAGTGGACGTATTGTGTATGGAACAGAGGTGTAGACAAATACGAGAAATAATAACTTATGATCATATATCTGGAGTTATTGAGGGACTAGCAGGAAAACCAGTTGCACTAAATACAACGGGCTTTAGAGCGGTAGCCATCGAACAGAAGCCACGAAAAATTCGCAATTCATAATGGCAGTTTTACAAATTTCTCATAGACACGAAACTCTTTCATGTCTCAGTCTGTGTCTATGTCATATTTGTGTTGAACGGCATGTCCCATAAAAATCGTTTTAGTACGGTTGAAACCGCCGTGAACTTCTTTCCGACAGCACCCACTGGACTGGCTTGGGTCAAAAGTTACCCGACAGTGGCAACCAAAAACAAGAACTCGGACACTGTCTTTAGGGACGGCCAGGAATACGATCAGAGGTCTGGAGGATGGAGCAATGGCCTATAACCTGGCCCGGAACTCGCTGATCACTGAGACCACCCCCAGAAGATCTGTTAAGCCGTTTGGCCCTGGGGCCTTCAGAAACACAAACTCGCGAATTATATAATAGTATTTTCAATTGTTGTTTACTGCTTATTGTTGTTAATTCAAGTTCTGAAGTAGCTATACATAGATATATCTACTGTATATACTTAGGAGGCTATTCGGAAGACGCAAGACTCATCTTATTTAAGACCTTTATGTCTTCTTGAATAGATTTGATCTGTAATTGTGACTATTTTATAGTAATTAGGTAATTACTATCTTAGAATATGAATGGCATACTATATACTATATGGTATACTATATTGTTGCATTAATTTATTGTTTCCAGCTAAAGTACTCACTCAATCCAAACTAATAAGCTAGTTCGGGTGCAACCAGCCCCTGGACGGGTCGTCAAGACCTTAGTTTTTCTCATGTTTCTGTACTTATATCTTCACTATGCACTAAATATGTCATTGAAATGATTTAATGAACGTAGCAAGCTTCCGAGGTGCAAAAGGGCACGACTTCCTGAATAAGCACCTCATAAGGCCTCATAAGGATAAGGCTGTCAGCTTCCCCTGCATGCCCTTTCTGCACCGTGGGTGACATTAAAGTGAGCCACGAGGAGACCTGCCCTCAGTTCGAGCAGGAAAGAAGACAGCATAGATGAGCAGCAGCTGCAAATCCACCACTGACTTGCAGCATTATATTGGGTTCCGCGAGGAAAAATGGCTGCAAGACCGAAATCCGGCGTAAGTTTTAAAACAAAAAAGTTCAAGACATGCAGCATGGCTATAAGAGCGAACTTTCAAAGAATATTCACGCTATTTTGTAAAAAGATGATATAGCGAGAAACCATACCACTTTTCGTAAAATTATATATTTTTTTCTCGTGTTTTTTTTAGCAACTTACCGATTTTGAATCCTTATAAGTCAACTTTGACCCACTGTTTTTTGAGAAATATATTTACATCATCGAAATAGACCCTTTTTCTGTCGTTAATCACCATCCTACACATAACGGCAGGTGAATTAATATTGATTTTAGCCCTTAATACCAATTTTGATCCCCAACAATCAAAATTTGACCTCTATTCTGCATGAAAAACCCAATGAAATGGTATTTTCGGTCTTTACCCACCCTTCCATACCACTTTCAGAGATTTTATATCAATTATCTACATTGTCTATTGTCTACAATAGTCTAGACGTTCTTACCGTCTAGAAAGAATCTAGATCGAGCGTGATTAAAAAACACAAAGGATTCAATGCTGAAAACCTAATTTATGTGGCTTTTCTAGCTTTGGCCGAATTTTGATCGTTTTTCCACCGTCTGGAACCACTGTGCGGCGCAGAGTGGGACCAAATGCCCATTTTTCGCCAAAAACCTCAAAAAACACGTTTACGTATATTTCTACATTTATATCGCATTAGGACCGTTCAAAAAAGTTTTGCCTCACTGTTGTAGATAATTAAACGCCAGCTATTCAATCGGTGCCTAACCGATTCAAGTAATATTTTCAGAGCACCAAGTACAAAAATGAATGAGTGCATCATAACTTGTGGATGAGAATACCTACGTGAATATAGGCAGGCAAGTACCTGCAGAGGGATTTTGGTTTGCCATTTTTAATAATAAATCTTTGGAACTGAGCATGAAAAAGAAAATGTTAATTCCTCCTCAAGTTCTGAGACGAAGGGACGGGTAGGGATTAAACGACCCTACTAAATCAGGGTCTTACACTAGTAGGAATTCAGTGATCTACGCAGAAGCAGGGGTTTGTATACTGGAAAACAATAAACCGTTGTGTGATAATTTGTAGCGTTTTTGTTCTTTTTTTTCGTCGGATTTTTTAATGTTGAATTAAAATTCTTATTTTATTAACCAATGAGAAGGTACCTACCTGAGTAATTAAATCCGTTGACGCCAAACTTGGTTTTCCCAAGTCCAACCAAGAATCGAATAAAAGCTTCAGACCGCGGAGAAGGGAGGTCGAAAAAACGGGGAATAGTGCTGTGAGAAGCAATTATAGGATTAGTCTTAATTCCTCTATTGAATGGTTTTAAAAAGGGCTGAGCTGGGATCGGGAAAACCATTGTCTGCTCAGAGGAAAAGTCTTGGTAAGAGAAACTGGTCGATAGGGAGAAGCGATTTGAAACAACGACTCCGATTGTTTTAACCCTCTCCGCACCCCGCCGCCTCCGCACCCTTGATCAGATTATCAAGAGCAATTATTCATCGGGACTATTGTTTTCAGGGATTTCCTCGATTCGGCTTGAATCCGGTGTCTGTTTCCAGGGGTCTCGTCGAGGGAAAGGAGTGAATGTTCTCAAGGACCGTCAAAAAGGACAAAAGGTCATTGTCGCGTCGAGGTGTAAAACCAGACAGATAGGTACCCACCTAGACTCTAATAAAATCGGGAGAGAAGCATAGATAGTACTTAACTAGGTACTATACAGATATCGAGATGAACAAGGATGGCGAGGATCCCCATTGTCTCAAGTCTACCTAGTTCAACTTGTGGCGTTGCTAAAGACGGGTTTACATTAGGAGAGTAAGTTGAAGGTAGAGTGTGCATTCTACTCTACCGCTCACTCTAATAATCCGACTCTACCTGATCATTCACACGCCAGTCGAGTGCTGTTTCCAGAAAGGTATAGTAGAGAATTCTCTCTATTGAGTTTCTTTTGGTTTATTATTTTCAATAACGACAATTGAATTCGATTGGATCGATTTGTCTGTACTCGACAAATAACAATGTGTAGGAATCAGCTATTATGCAGTTTCACTAAAAGTTTCAGGCCAAAAATCCATAAGACCGAATCCAATAGGACTTCCTTTTCATTGCGGACAAGGTACAAAAAGTTGCATAGTAGTTATATAATTAGTAGAGTGTTACGTGCTCTGTTCAATTATGAATCGCTGTTTATTCTACTGCAGCCTCACAACCCTTGGTAATTTCGCCTTTTCGTCAGCTACGAGTACATCGGAAGGGGTCCGATGGGGGTGACGTGTGCCAGCCATTTGCAAGACTCCTTGACTTGAAAGATAATAAATATAGTGGCCCTGAAAAGGACCGTTGATATCTTTGTCTTGTGGGCTTGAGTTCCTTCAGCTCACACATGCATCGATACACTGGTACTTATACGAATTTTGAGGCAAAATTCTGGTTATTGGAACAAATATAATATAAGCACAGAGCAGCGGTTGGTTTCATTCGAAGCAGAGTTTAATTGTCGACAACTTTTCTGTGAAGGCAAAAATTTTTTTGGAAGATAACACCCCAGGTTGTTACCACCACAATGAGTGCTAGAGGATGAAGGCTAGCGTCCCAGGTTGTTACCACCACAATGGACGCTAGATCTTTTTGGAAGCATATCCCAGGTTGTTACCTCCACAATGAATATGCGAGGGATAGGTGAAAGCGAGGAGGCATACCTAAGGCGAGTGAGAGGGAGAAGTCACAGGTAGGAGTGAGCATGGAAGAGTGAAGAGCTGGACGAGCTGGGCGCCATATAAAGGTGCCTCCACCTCGTCCCCCGTCTACCAATGGCCGCCGATACTGACCGTTGGGAGTCATTGGGAGTGAGTGGAGGGATGGCCCTTCGGGCTTCTACCGAGGCGTCGCACAGCTCGTCTTTCTCCTTCTGTTTATTAGTTATAATGTTATAAACGTATACATTACATATGAGTGGTATACAGGGGTACCACGACAATAGGATTCCTGAATCCACCGAATATTTTGATGTATCTGTAATTGCCTTCCCTGCTCCAGTACTCGATTCAGGGATATCCTGGGGGGGGGGGGGGGGGGTAGGCACTGACTACGAAAACAGTAATCTGAACATGTGTAATATTGCAACGTAAACGTTGTGTAATATTTGCAACGTAAACCCAATGCTTCCTGAGGGTTTGTGTTGTGTAATTTTTACATCTTCAAGTCTCTGTTCTCAAAGTATCTTTGTAACTGTTGAAGACAATTTTATTTTTTAATTATGAACATAGGTAGGTTCATAATTTACTGTTAGGACAATTTCATTTTGGTTTATTATTCTGTGAATATTATAATACACCTATGTAATCGCTCACCAAAAAATTTGTGTAACACCCCCTCAAATTTTTTTCTTTTACGTTTCAAGGTGCATAGATTCCAAAAATGCAATGTCCGTCCGCCGTCCGCCGTACGCCGTATCACGTGTACCGGCTTCCTTTTTGGTCTAAAAAAGTCGTTCTTTCGCACACATGCTCCATTTGGGCCCTAGTTGTGTCCCGAAACGTTTCAGCCCGATCGGACTATACCCAGGGGTCTTATGAATGGAAATGTGTGTAAAAATAGGTACTTTTTGTGTTTTAGTAACTTGTTAGTAAAATGAGCTTTTGAGGTATCGTTTTCCATGTTTTTGGGGACGAGAAGACCGAACATGAAGTCGATTTTGACCAAAGAGTGGAAAATCGAGGTTCTACCAAATGTTCAGCTCCCAAAATTGATTTTTTATGAGTCAAACCCCTGGGAAATCGTCTGAAATCACCATCAATTTGTATGATAACACTGGAAGTAGAATCAACACGTGGATCAAGACGATTAAATGGCACTACCAATGATCAAAGATAAATTGCCAAAAAAAGGAGCGTACCTAACTCGATTTTTATGGGCC
Organism: Leptopterna dolabrata; assembly: GCA_954871275.1. Classification (NCBI taxonomy): domain Eukaryota; kingdom Metazoa; phylum Arthropoda; class Insecta; order Hemiptera; family Miridae; genus Leptopterna; species Leptopterna dolabrata. The sequence goes on along the minus strand of OX940986.1, from coordinate 16,767,284 downwards.
AAAAATGGTGAAAACCATCAGAAATAGCTATTTCAATTATTTCACATGAAATAAACAATAAATGAACAGCCAACATTTCTGTAGGTATGTCCAGTAGAATAATAAACCCATGTGACAAGGACTTTGCAGCGTTTTTTGATTAGGTTAGCAGGTAGGTTCATAATTAACTATGAGGACAATTTTATTTTTGTAATTATACACAAAGGTAGGTGAGGTACCTACATGTCCAAAATTGTATGTGGTCTGTCCTGCCTTCAGTTACTAGTAAAATGATACGGTAACCCTGTTAGTAGGTGTGCTGTATCATGTAGTAGGTGTTAACTTTTAGATGTTCGAACTATAATTTTATTTTCTTGAATAGGTATTATTGTGTTTTTGAATTACTCACCTTAACTACTAAAATCTGAAAACCCCCCACTACCCCCCCCCCCCACCCCCACTACTAAGATATCGAAAAGGTTCACCTCGAGTGCGTTGAAATGTTTCCAAATGGCTTTTCCAAAATGGTTTTTCAACTTCGAGAGAAATTCGCGCAGATGGGATATGAGTTAGTGGAGCAACAATGGTTCCGGACATTAAAACCACCTTTTACGTTCCTTTCTCTCTATACTCGCCTTCTTTCTCCGTTCCTTTTTAACGTCCATAAAAAAGAATGACGTATGCGGGGGGAAAAGCCCCTTGAAGCCAGTATAAACAAGCCCATTACCATTTGCCATGATCGTCTGGAAGCATGGAAAACTGCGAGATCGAGGGTGGGGGAGATGGGAGAGGGGGAAGGGTGGAAAATGAAAAGGATGGCGAGAGGGGAGAAATGAGATGCAAGACAAAGATAGGGCGAGAAGGAATGAAAGAAGGCAAAAACAACCCTGTTTTTATGGAACAACGCCCGAAAAGGGCCCGTTCCCCAGATACGAAATCGGCAGGAATGTTGGGAGTTGAATAGGAATACGAATCGAAAAAAGGGAACAGAAAAAACGAGACATACTTTATAACTTTAAGACGATGGTCGGCCTAAATTGAATTCTTTTTATTCTGTGACCGAGGGGGCGAAAAAAAAACTCCGAGGCCAATGGAGGTTGGAGGAGTGGTGATGGGAGGAATGAATAAACATAAAGGAAGTCGGTTTGCCGAGGCTGAAGAGGAAATTCTAGAGAAAAGGAAACAATTGCAGAAGCGCTCATTGTCTGCGGAATGTCAACCTCGCTCCCTTTTAATCTCTTACAAATTGCGTTTCACAATTTAAACGACGGAGCGAGGGGCGGGGTATATTGTGTGCTGGAGAATTGAAGCACTTTTAGAGCGTTAGTTTGTTTTCTGAAAAATTGGGAGGCCGCGGGGACGTTTTTCGAATTTGGGGGTGTTGGGGTCCTCACGTAACAGCTCATTCAAAACTACCTTTCGGCCTGGTTTGTTGTGACTCCTAATGGTAGGGTAGGTTTGGGTAAGGTGAAAGATGAGCGAGATGAGAGATTGGGTAAGGTGAAGGATGAGAGGTTTTGCCCCTTAGGAGTCATTTTGGGTTGCTAACGTCCCGCGGTTATCACCACAACAGACGTTAGTTGGAGAGGAAACTAGCACCCCGCGGTTATCATCTCAGCATGTGCTAGATGAAGGAAGGTATCCCGCGATTATCACCACAGCAGACACCGGGAAGATGGAGACTAGCACCCCGCGGTTATCACCACAGAAGTTGCTAGAGGAGAGACAGAGAGAGAGACGTCCGGCGGTTATCCCCAAAGCAGGTGCTAGAGGAGAAGGAGGTGTCCCGTGGTTATCATCACAGCAGACGCCAGGAGGAAGAAGCTGAATACGCCGTGGTTATCACCGCAGCAGGTATTCTAGAAGGGAGCACTCTACGGTTATCACCACTGCAGGCGCAAGGAAGGGTAAGCGAGAGAGGATGTGTAGGTCGAATGAGAGAGAAGTCGTGGGTAAGAACGAGATCGGTGGAATGAAGAGCTGGGCTGGCCGGGCTGCTTATAAAGGCCCCTTTCCACTCGTCCCCCATCCATTAATGGCCGTTACAACCGTTGAGGGGCAATGGAGTTCGATGGAGGGGACCCTTCTCCTACTTTCCCCAAGGCATCGCTCAGCTCGTTGTTCCCCTCGTTTATTTGGTTGAATCTTTATCACATTACATAGGAGTGGTAAATGTAGGAATTTGAGGGGTACCACGACATAGTTATTTTCGGTTTGACGGCTTATTTTGTTGAGGAGGCTGTGGGAACATTTTCGGGTTTTCACGTGGTTTCTTGAGCCAATTCGCGGCCCGAATTGGCTCGAATTTCGATTGTGTTTCGGGGTTAGGTCCTCGTTGGTCGCATTAGCACCAGTAGTAGTGACTGCGCATGCACAAATGTGGAAACCGTTGGAACGCCATAACCTATGGCCGTAACTCAAAACCCAATAGACTAATGCAGTGGTTCTCAACCTTTTTAAAGCTGCCACCCGCTTTTTTTTTTTTTTTTATAAATAAGCATTTATTCTTTCATAATTTCGTCATAACACAATATACATTTCATAAGCCAAATGCAACAGTTCCCTTTAAGAAAAATCTTTTGCTGGGAACTGGAGCGTCTTTACCCTAGTTACAATTTCCTTAACCTGGTAATTAGCAATTATTATAATACAGTTTCCAGATAGTGCATAAAAATGTTCATAACTTCAGTTTAGAATAGATGCAGTAATCATAATAACATAATTTATTTTTATTTTTTATTTTTTAAACACTGTAGGCTAACAAAAATATTTTCTATTATAGTATACTAAAATACTGCTTTAGAAGCTGAACATCTTTCAACGCCCACCTAATGTGAAAAACCGTAAGTTAGGGTATGGAAACGGGGGGGAGGGGGTTCAATGTTAGTAAAATGAAGGCGCAAGTCTCATTTTTTCTAGATGACGAGTCGATTTCTTTTAGTACGGTACATGCTCTTGGGATGATCTACCGGCCGAAAAACCTCACAAGAAAAAGCGACACAAAAGTCGATACGGAAGGGACACGCTTCGTCAACATGATCGTGAATGGAACGGTAAAAATCCGGCCCAGAGGTCATTGCTAGGGAGCACCTGATTATAATCACGGATGGCTGTGTGAAGTGGATTTGGTTGTTCTATGATATTATTTCACTTGAAAAATGATGACTCTTTTCGACTTCGTTGACACGTACTTTTGTAACTTGAACAAACATTATACTTCATGAATAACAAAAAACATCTGCCAATTCGGGTAGGCAGTATTGCTTCCTCACTTGAATCACATGAACGCATAGAATAGTTGGGTAGGTTCGTTTTTATACGGGACTATCTGGGATCCAACCCGCGTGTACCCTCACAAAATTTAAGCTCTCTACGACTATTTTTCGCGTAGTTAGAAGCGTTACAAGGGAAAATGGTCAACATTTCATGTTCGCGCATGCGCAGACGAAAGTTACAGTACGATTCTAATGAAATTCATATGGAAGTATCAAAGTATTCATACTGATCGACCCTCCAAATCTGATCTGATTTCAACGATATTTAAGGTAGCTATGGGCGTTTCAATTATTTCACGTTTGCGCATGCGTAAACGGAACGATTTCCATAATTTTGAAATGGAATCATCTGCGATCCAACTCAAAGGTACCCTCAACATTTCAGCTCTCTACGACTACTTTTCGCGTAGTTAGAAGCGTTACAAGGAAATGGTCAACATTTCATGTTCACGCATGCGCAGACGAAAGTTACATTACGAACCCAATGAAATTCATTCGTAACTATGAAAGTATTATTCCTGATCGACCCTCCAAGTTTGAATTTATTTCAACAACATTTAAGGTACCTAGTTATGGGCCTTTCAATTATTTCACGCTTGCGCATGCGCAGACGAAAGTTACCGTACTTCTTCAATGATTTTGGTATGGAACCATCTGTGACCCAACCCGCACCTACCCTCCATATTTCTCTATTAATACATATTTTAAAATATTTCATTGATTTTAAGACATGTTTTCAAATATTTCATTAAATGAGACACCTACTTTTCAATTTCAACTGTTTTTCAAAGTTATGAAGAACACAGCTATTGGCGGATGGTTGTAGGGATCTGTATAAACAGTATTTTGCATTGCAATGTTTTACATTGTTGAAAACATATTTTGGCTTGGACAGTGTTTTCAGGTGAGACATGCCGCGAAATTCATACTAATAGATGAACTGAATCGAATTTATTCATACTTGAATAGATAAATTGATTGCCAAGTATCTAAGTGAGTTTCCAGATTTTTTTTTTATGAAGTTTTTTAAATTTCGTTTTCTATAATAAAATAAGTATTACTGAGGTGGGTACGTATTTTCACTACTTATTTTGACTTCGAAAAGTTTTGTAATTTTAACATATTTCAGAAAATATTTTATAAATTTTACATATTTGAAGCATATTTCAAAAAAATAAATACTTACATATTTTAGTTACATATTTCGCATTTTTCGATACATAGCAATCCTATCCCTAGTCATCATTATAAATCTGTCTAGACCCTTATGTGTGTTCTGTAGCTCATGTGCCCTTAAAGGAGAGCAAATGGTTGGTAGTAGGTCCGACCCTACAAATTGGCACCTATTTCAGTAGGCATACACTACCCGTCAATTTTATGATAATGAATAGAATTTTGGTTTATTATTTTCAATAATGAACCTTTGGAATCGAGCATGAAAAAAAAAGTTCCCCCCCCCCCCTCAAAATTAGATGGTTTACGTTTCAAGGTACGTAGAATCCGAAAATGCAATAAAAAAATTCCGTCTGTCCGCCGTACGGCGTACTTCGCACTTTTCCATGAACCAAAATTAATTACATTTGGTTTACAGGTCTCGTTCGGGGTCTAGTTGGTCCTCGAAGCTCGTCGTTACTGTCGTTTTGATCATTAAGGGGTGAAAAATAGGGGTTGAAATTTTCAGAAAGCCGTAGCTCGAAAACTTTCGGTACAAGTATGTTATAGCCCCGCCATAACCTTGTGGTATCGATGACGGCTCAATATGGCGTCCTGATGCCTAACATCCCGGGTGCCGATATCAACTTTCAAAATGAATACGGGAACGGGAAGACCATTGTAAGGACACCAAAAAATAAGAGTGACTATAACATACTTGTACCATCTATTCAGAAGTCCCAAACAACCTGCTCATTCACGGGATAGTTTCTGGGATTGTTTATCTTTTTTGAGATGCGAGCGCTAGCGAGCATCCAGATCGCTTGACAATGCGAGCGGCGGAATGGGAACTAAACTTCTTGTACACCCAACGTCTTGTCTGACTAGCATGACCGCTCGCTTCGCTCGCTATCCGAGATTCGCTGTACGCAGTATCGTACTTAATTCCGACGTTGCACAACTTGGGAGCCCACTGGATATTGGTGCCAAATTTGGTCGATATCCGTCGAGCCATTCAGGAGTTGACCATGGTCGACCATATTTCCGCTATGGTGTAGGGGACCGAAAAATTCCGACGTTGCCCAACTTGGGAGCCTACTGGATATTCGTGCCAAATTTGGTCGATATCCGTCGAGCCATTCAGGAGTTGACCATGGTCGACCATATTTCCGCTATGATCAGGGAATTAAAAATGCGCCTACGGTCAACTTAGGAGGCTACCGGATATTGGTGCCAAATTTGGTCGATATCCGTTGAGCAATTCGGGATTCGACCATGGAGGGGCCCATGGATGCGCTATGGTCGACCGCGGGGGTAGTCCGAAGGGTCGATCGTAGATAGAATTTCACGTAGATTACGAATACGCGATAAAAAATAGGGGTTACCATTTCAATTAACGAAGTTGACCATGGTCGACCATAGTTCCGCTATGGTGAGGGAATTAAAAATGCGACGTTGCACAACTTGGGAGCCTACTGGATATTCGTGGCAAATTTGGTCGATATCCGTTCAGCCATTCAGGAGTTGACCATGGTCGACCATAGTTCCGCTATGGTTAAGGGGACCGAAAAATTCCGACGTTGCCCAACTTGGGAGCCTACTGGATATTCGTGCCAAATTTGGTCGATATCCGTCGAGCCATTCAGGAGTTGACCATGGTCGACCATAGTTCCGGTATGGTGAGGGAATTAAAAATGCGACGTTGCACAACTTGGGAGCCTACTGGATATTCGTGCCAAATTTGGTCGATATCCGTCCAGCCATTCAGGAGTTGACCATGGTCGACCATAGTTCCGCTATGGTGAAGGGGACCGAAAAATTCCGACGTTGCCCAACTTGGGAGCCTACTGGATATTCGTGCCGAATTTGGTCGATATCCGTTGAGCAATTCGGGATTCGACCATGGAGGGGCCCATGGATGCGCTATGGTCGACCGCGGGGGTAGTCCGAAGGGTCGATCGTAGATAGAATTTCACGTAGATTACGAATACGCGATAAAAAATAGGGGTTACCATTTCAATTAACGAAGTTGACCATGGTCGACCATAGTTCCGCTATGGTCAGGGAATTAAAAATGCGACGTTGCACAACTTGGGAGCCTACTGGATATTCGTGCCAAATTTGGTCGATATCCGTCAAGCCATTCAGGAGTTGACCATGGTCGACCATAGTTCCGCTATGGTCAGGGAATTAAAAATGCGACGTTGCACAACTTGGGAGCCTACTGGATATTCGTGCCAAATTTGGTCGATATCCGTCAAGCCATTCAGGAGTTGACCATGGTCGACCATAGTTCCGCTATGGTCAGGGAATTAAAAATGCGACGTTGCACAACTTGGGAGCCTACTGGATATTCGTGCCAAATTTGGTTGATATCCGTCAAGCCATTCAGGAGTTGACCATGGTCGACCATAGTTCCGCTATGGTCAGGGAATTAAAAATGCGACGTTGCACAACTTGGGAGCCTACTGGATATTCGTGTCAAATTTGGTCGATATCCGTCAAGCCATTCAGGAGTTGACCATGGTCGACCATAGTTCCGCTATGGTCAGGGAATTAAAAATGCGACGTTGCACAACTTGGGAGCCTACTGGATATTCGTGCCAAATTTGGTCGATATCCGTCAAGCCATTCAGGAGTTGACCATGGTCGACCATAGTTCCGCTATGGTCAGGGAATTAAAAATGCGACGTTGCACAACTTGGGAGCCTACTGGATATTCGTGCCAAATTTGGTCGATATCCGTCAAGCCATTCAGGAGTTGACCATGGTCGACCATAGTTCCGCTATGGTCAGGGAATTAAAAATGCGACGTTGCACAACTTGGGAGCCTACTGGATATTCGTGCCAAATTTGGTCGATATCCGTCAAGCCATTCAGGAGTTGACCATGGTCGACCATAGTTCCGCTATGGTCAGGGAATTAAAAATGCGACGTTGCACAACTTGGGAGCCTACTGGATATTCGTGCCAAATTTGGTCGATATCCGTCGAGCCGTTTGGCCGTGCATAGAAGGACACACAGACAGAGATTCGTTTTTATAATATAGTAGAGATACACGTCATGTCTGATACAGGTCATCGATACCACAAGGATCGATGTATTTGAGATAATCGATACAATCGATATTGGCGGGGCTATAACATACTTGTACCAAACTTTCAATAGAAGGGTATGGTTTTTTTACGTTTTTAAATTGATCTTGAACTAAAGAATTTTTTGAGACCACCCGGAGCATTGTACGTCCAGCCTTTCGTTTGCAACGAAAAGCTTCGTCAACACGATCGTCAATCAAACGGTATAAATCCGGCCCATATATATCATCGCTAGGGAGCACCTGATTATAATCAAGGATGGCTGTATGAAGTCGAGTTGGTTGTACTGCGATATTATTTCATTTGACAAGTGATGGACTATTGGATTTTGTTGATAGGTACTTTTGCAACTTGAACAAACGTTGAAGTATTGTTGATGGGTAAATTATTACACAACAGTTCATTATACCATCTACCTAGAAGGGGCTGGATTTTGCTGATATGTACTTTTGCAACTTGAACCACCGTCTAAGTATTATTAATGGGCAAATTATTACTCTAATTATTAGTTCATTACTCTATCTACGTAGAAGGGGCAACTACCTATACAGGTAAATTATTACACAACGGTTTATTATTTGCCTTATGATTCATGAATAACTAAAAATAATTAATTATTGAATTACTGAATCCCACGCATTTGTAGGAAACTTTAATCCCGGGGCCGGCTCCAGTACTCGATTTAGGGCTGCCCTGGTGGAAGCTCGAGGGAATTGACCACAGAACAGTGATCTATGAAGAAGGGGCATCCATACATGTAAATCAGCGGTTCCCAACCTTTTTTCTCATTCGCACCCCCCAGCAACTCAGTTTCAGCCGGCGCACCCCCGACTTACGTAAATACCAAATAGATAGGTATAGTAAAGGCACTGTGTCAGAAGTTGATTTATAACAGACTTGAACAAAACAAACAAAAAAAAAACAAAAAAGTATACCTACACACATTTTATTTTATAAGTATATAAGTTATAGCGCCCGACCGACACTTACTGCTGACGCAGTCATGATAGACGATATAACCCCTGCGAGCAAGCTCGAACCTTGAGTTCTCGGCTCGCTGCTGTACGATCAACCCTGTGTTCCGTGTTCCCCGTAATTTTACCGCTACGAAGTCTTCCGTGTATTTTCCGAAATAAAGAACACTTGTAAATTCCCAGTTCGTGCTTTTTAAAAAGTCAACTCCCAAGGAACCTACTATAACTGACGCAGTCACTGGAGGACATTTGGAGACACAATTTCGACACTCAGAAATTATATTCGCGACCGACCATCGTCTCCGCGGAAATTTCGTCGAAGCCTTCAAGTGCCCGGGAGTTCGTCAACCGAACTGTGATAAGTGAAAGTGCATCGGAATTACAATCGGATAAAGTGCATCGGCTCTCCACTTCGCCGATCACGCAGACTTCAGGGAATATCGGATTACCATACCAGGTATACTATCTCAGCAGCTTGCCAAGAACTCCTAGGATTCTATAGGTAATCTTGACCCATATAGTTCCTAGTACTGACCAAGCCCGGTCATTTCACAAAATCTTCATTCCAGTCGTTGACTAGTGAAGTCAGACAAGCCCGTCTGAAAAGACTTCGATCCAATCTGCCCTGATTACCGAAGCCAGGCATCCCCCGCCTGTAAATTTAAGAAACCTCAAAATTAAATAATTAAATTCAATTATCAAACCCATGAGTGGTTAGTAGCTTCCAAGAGAAGTCCTTCTAGAATTAAAACAAAACAAACAAATAAAATTAAAAAAAAAAAAAAATCATCGGAAGGGACGCAGTCCGCTCGCTTCAGTCACACTTCGTAGAATCTTATCAACACCTCTCCAGTTACAACATCCGACGCCCTTTAAATCATCTCGAAGCAGATCCAACGAACCTCTCAATTGACGAATCTCTGAACTTAACTGCATAACATATTTATTTATCTTTTCAGCTTTCATAATTGTTTCCTATTTTGTCATATTTTCTGTCATATTTCTGTCATATTTTGTCACATTATCTGTCGCCACATTTTACAACCTACCTATAGTATTGTACAAGGCTGTCCAAAATTCCCAAAACTACGAAATCATCGTCTCGTTCGAGGTCCGATCCTTATATTGATTGGATTAGAACACTCCGTTGGTCCAGATTAGACAGCACCGAAATGGAAGGTTCATCGGAAACCCACCAAGGAACAAGCGCGGGAAACGAACAAAATTCCGTCGGAACCCCGATTACGAGTAGGCAAAATTTCAATCTCCCTTTAAGAAGCCAAAATTCTATGCCCTTTCCAACATTAAAGGAATCACATTTCGCATTGCTCCCAGACTTTAACGCCACCGATCCCCTTATCCTTACCAGATTTATAACGGTATGCGATAAACTTTTCAACCATTTCTTTGACCCCACAAACCAAAATACCCTACAAAACGATTTGTTATTCGAGGGCATCCTATCAAGAATCAAAGGCGATCCAGCGAAACGCGTTTTCGCTGCCGACCCTCACAACTGGGCGGAGTTACGCTCCGTCTTATTGGAGTCGTACGGAGATCGCAGGGACAAGTTCACTCTTACAGCAGAACTAGCCCGTCTCAGGCAGAAACAGAGTGAAAGTTGCTTTGAATTCTATTCTCGATTAGAGGCAATTTTAAACAGTACCATCGCCTCCTTGCAGAAGGAACAAAGTTCGCAAGAACTTGTCGACTTCGTGCAGGGCTTAGCCCTTCGAGTGTTTGTAACGGGACTGGATGATTCAGTAGGATCTCTGATCCGAGCAAGGAACCCAGCAACCCTAGCAGAATGCATGGCGATTTTGACAAACGAGTTTCAGTTTAGAACTAAACCCAAATTAGCCCCGCCACAAAAAACCGGCCCCGCCACTCCTCAATTCCGTCCCTCTGGCCCGAATAACAATTACCGACCTTCATCAACACCCTACAACCAGCCCTTCAGGCATTACCAAAATTTTCATAGACCACCAGTTCACCACTCTTTCAACCAAAGACCTGCTACGCCAGGTCAGCAACCCCCCAAAAGACAATCGCTTCCAAATCGACCATGGTCCCACCAACTCTCACGCTCTTCCAGTCAGGATCACTCAAAGAGCAACCTTCACAATGTAGAAATGCAGTGTGAAGACTCGGAAATTCGGCAACCCGAAACCCCTGAGTATTCGCCAAATTCAGGATATTTCGTTTATGACCCTTTCCTGCAAGCCCCGGTGTACTATGACCCCAACCTAATTCAAACATTCGAAAATTTATCAGTGGAGGACCAACCTCCAACTGAAGACGACCAGAACCACACACAGGACCATTTTTTAGGACAACCTCAGGACCCGTCAGAGGTCACCCAACAGTAATGTCAGCTCCCGCTCCAACCTTTTCGGCCCCCGCAACTGCTCCCAAATTAAATCCTATACCAATGTTAAAACCTGCCCCTAAATCAAAAGCTCCCATCGAAAAATTTGAACCAGAACACATCGAATTAAATCACATCGGCTACCAATTACCTTTCATAGTTTGCCCAAAAACTGGGATAAAATTCCTAATCGACACCGGATCAACTCGATCCTTCGTTCTCCCAAAAACAGCGCATAATTATTTCAAAAAGAAAATCCAACCGGCATCGGGTATAGTTAAGACAGCCCACGGCTCGTCCACAATAACGGAAATGACCCTGATGCCTTGTGGGGAAATTTTCAATGAAAAACATCTAAATCTCCCCTTCCGATTATTCAATTTCCATAGCCACTTCCAAGCACTATTGGGACTAGACAACTTACGGACACTAAATGCTTCCGTGGACCTGAAAAATAACTTGCTGCGTACACCAAACGTCAACTTACCCCTCTACTTTGCGAACGGATGTCTGTGCCCCGAGGAAAATACTGTGTCATTCCTAATCGATGCCAGGACTATTCAGCAGGTACAGGTAGAGATTGGTAACGTCGAGAATGGCGAAGCTTTGATCGACTCTATCAATTTCCCTGGTTTGCAAATACCATCAGCCATAGTGAGGGTTAAGAACTCAAAAGCATTTGTACACGTCACGAACTCAGAAGAAAAACCTGTTAGGTTCCACTTGACTCACCCAATCCATGCAGAACCAATCCCTAAAGGACAGTTTAAAAATGAGGAACCCGAAAACAACCTTAACAACTATTGCGATACCTCCCCCTCCTGTAAGCAAAACCGTTGGATAGACTATTCGAAATTTAGACTAGACCACCTAAACCCCGAAGAGAACAAGGCTATTAGAAAATTGATTCATGACTATGCAGATCTTTTCCAAGAGAGTGAAGGTCCTTTGACTTTCACGAATGAGGTCAAACACCACATTCGTACAAAGGACGAAATTCCCATCTTTGTAAAACCGTACAGGTATCCCCACATTTATAAAGAAGAAGTGGCCAAACAAGTTGACAACCTACTTGCCCAGAAAATCATACGCCCTTCTAACTCTCCCTACAATGCGCCCCTTTGGATTGTACCAAAGAAAATGGACGCTTCAGGAAAAACCAAATATCGCATGGTCATCGATTTCCGAAAATTAAACGAAGCCACGATCTCAGATCGGTTTCCCCTACCTAACATATCCGAACTCCTCGACAAACTTGGCCGTTGCAATTACTTTTCGACCCTCGACCTCGCACAAGGTTTTCATCAAATTGAACTAGATGAAGACTCAATTCCCAAAACCGCTTTCTCCACTGACAACCAACATTACGAATACCTCAGAATGCCCTTTGGCTTGTGTAACGCCCCGGCTACATTCCAACGAATGATGAACAACTGTCTGAGGGGCTTGAATAATGAGATATGTCTGGTTTATCTCGACGATATCTTAATATTCTCGGCTAGTTTGCAAGAACACGTTGTTCGTCTGAGGAAAATTTTCGACCGTCTTCGACAGGCAAACCTGAAAATCCAGCCAGACAAGACGGAATTTCTGAAAAGGGAGTTAGCATATCTAGGTCACGTAGTAACCCCCGATGGAGTCAAACCAAACCCCGAGAAAATACGTGCGATCGAAAAATTCCCAATGCCTCGCACAAGAACCGAGATCAAAAGGTTCTTAGGGCTCATTGGCTACTACCGTAGGTTTATCAAGGGCTTTGCTGCTCTGACTAAACCCCTGACCTCCGCCTTGAAAAAGGATGGAAAAATAACATCCAAGTCCCCAGAATTCGAAAGAAGCTTCAAAACTTGTACCACGCTTCTTTGCAATGACCCAATATTAAAATACCCCGACTTTAACAAACAGTTCAGAGTGACTTGTGATGCAAGCGATTTTGCTACAGGCGCTGTCTTGAGCCAAGACTTTAACGGTTCTGATCTCCCAATTGCTTATACCAGCAAAACGCTCTCAGAGACAGAGAAAAAATATGCTACTAATGAAAAGGAACTTCTTGCAGTACTAAATGCCCTGAAGGCCTTCCGCCACTATCTATACGGGCAGAAGTTCCTGTTATTCACTGACCATAAACCATTGCAATGGTTATTTGCAATGAAGGACCCCAACTCCAAACTCTATCGATGGAGGTTGAAAATCAGTGATTTTAACTTCGAAATCCACTACCACCCTGGAAAGTCCAACTATGTAGCTGACGCTCTCTCTCGAATTGAGCTTAATCACCTGGAGTCAGATCCACCAGCCGCAAATCCCATGTCACCGATCAATATCGAGGAGTTGCTTGAGAGCATTCCAATGGAACTCCCCGAATTGCAACTGGACGCACTCCTCGCAGCCCCTAGTTCCCCCAGAACCGCAGAAAACGAAAATCGAGCCATTTCCGAAATACTGGCAACATTCTCGCGTTCTAGGCAAGCACTTGGAGGAAGCAATCAATCTCTAGATGTCCACGCCGACACTCAAGCTCCCTCTTTGACGGTCCCCGAACACACTACCACTAACATACCGCCCATGACAATCCCCGTAAGAGAAGGACCCGTTAACCAGGCCAAAAATCAGATAATATTCAAATTAGTGACCTCACTCCCACGGAAACCCTCAATAAAGCACCTTTTTAATTCCACCAAAACCCGAGTGACCGCAGAACTATCCCACTACCATCTGGACAAGGACATAGTCGAGTTCGTCAAGGAGTATGTCAGGCCCCAAGTTCGTTATGCGATCTACTTCCATGACGATCCAGACGATCGATTCTTCCAGAGATTTGCTGCCATAATGACTCGCACATTCAAGGAGTCAGAAATCCTCATGGCCAAATTTCCTAAATTATTGGAAGACATTGAGTCTGAAGAGGACGTCCAGGAACTCATAAAGTCCTATCATGTAGGTAAGACTAACCACCGAGGAATTCCTGAGACGTATGAACATCTTAAACGAAGCTATTTCTGGCCCAACCAGAAAGCGACCATTCAGAGCTTCATAAACCAATGCGACGTCTGCTTACGAACTAAGTACGACAGGCATCCCCTGAAAATCAAATATAACTTGACTCCCACGGCATCCCGGCCTTTCGAGACCCTGCACATTGACAAAATCACCATAGACCGAACAAAATTCTTGACCGTTTTCGACCCCTTTTCCAAATACGCCCAAATGTACATGGTACCGACTAATACTAGTCTCGACGTAGTTCGAGCCCTGCTTAAATATTTCTCGCACCATGGCATTCCCAAAAAACTCATTTCCGATAACGCGGCCGACCTAAACTCTTCCCTAGTCAAGGAATTATTAGCTAACCACAATATTGATGCTCACTTCATATCGAGCCAACACCCAGATTCGAATGGCCCTGTCAAACGATTCCACTCGACCGTAATCGAACATCTCCGGCTTCTGAACTGCCAAGAAGCATTCAAAAGAGACGATGTGGAAACCCGGGTACAGTATGCCTTGATCGCATACAACAATTCGATCCATTCTACAACGTCCCTGACCCCGTTCGAAATAATCCAAGGTCACATTTCAGACGAAAACCTCCTCAAGTTAAACTTGGACGAACGCCTCGCCAACGATTACCTCGTCAAACACCGCGAAAAAATGAAGGCGCTCTACCAAAACATTAAGGACAATGGCACACAACTCAAGGAAAGGGTAACGGAAAACAGAAATGCTACTCGGGAAGATCCTCCAGAAATCCCTGACACTGTTTATGTAAGGACCAAACAACTTCAAAGTAAGACCAAACCCCTGTATAACCCGGAACAGGTGAAGTCCGTGGACAAAACCAAGCATACGGCCGAAATAACACCCCGGCATGCTAACACCCAACCAAAGATCCACATGTCTAACATCAAAAGGCCCAGAGTAGTACCACAAACCCCGATGTCTAGTTCTTCTAGTTACTCACCCTCCGAAGACAGTTTCCCTTCACCCGTTAACCTCCCCACGATTCCCCAAACGGCCACTTTCTATTCCTTTCCCCCACCGACTAACAGCCAAAAGCGGGATAGACTCTTACCGTCGCCACCCAACTCGAGACCGCCTCCTTCAGAGACGAGCTCGTCGAGCCCTGCCCCAAAACGACATTGTAAAGACCTCTCCAGAATCCCAAGAATGGAGTCAACTCCCTCCCCAGTTCCTCTACCTTCTCCTGAGGGATCATTGCCCGCACCACCGGACATCCTACCAGTTAGGTTGCCTCGCAAAGCGTTACCCATACCACCAGACACCCCTCCATCCAGGTTCCCTCGCAAAGCGTTACCTATACCACCAGACACCCCTCCATCCAGGTTCCCTCGCAAAGCGTTACCTATACCACCAGACACCCCTCCATCTAGATTCCCTCGTAAAGCGTTACCCATACCACCAGACACCCCCCCAACTAGGCTATCTCGTATAGACTCCCCTCAGCCCAGTACTTCTGGAATTCCTGTTCCCATAGCAAGGAAACCCTACCACTCCCCACCACCCAGCTCTGGCTCCGACTCTAGCTCATGACCCTTAATATTCCAGGACGTTACTGACTTGAACCACTTCCGGATTATGGACAGCCGCTCTGCCGTCACCGTTCTTCTATCACTCTCGACTATACTAATTACCAAAGGATTAGAAATTGAAAACATTACCTCCAATTTAGGTTTATTGCCCATTCGATTAGGTTCCGCCCGAACGATCCACTATTACCACACTGTTGCTCACTACTACCAGCTCGGAGGAGTTCTCAATCAAGTAAACCAAATTAAAGCCCATTTCCAGGACATTAACCAGATAATAGAAACTGACAGTGAAGTCCAAAAGATAGTTCGAACTCGAACTCAAGCCATTGAACATATGCTAAAAATAATAGAAGGAAGATTATTTGCTTCAACCTTACCCCGCCGTCAGAGGCGAGGACTGCTTAACGGTTTAGGCTCCGTAATCAAATTTATCACGGGAAATTTAGACGCCAACGACGAGGAAAAATTTAATCAGATCCTCCAACACCTACACACAAACCAAGAGATACTGTCCCAACAAATTAGTCATCACTACTCAATAAACGAAGGATTTGTAGAAGAATTGAACAGGACCATCTTAGATATCAACTACAATCACGATATTCTGGCCTTCGAAATAGAGCGATTAAAGGAAGCAAGTTCCCTTGCAACCCATGCAGGACAGGTAGAAAACGCACTCGAGCATAATCTACTGTTGCTACAAATAATTTCAGATCTGACCCAAGACATAGAAAATTCAGTCACTTTTTGTAAATTAGGCAAACTCCACCCTAGTATTATTAAACCAGAAACCCTACAGAAAATCCTAAGAAACTTAATACCATTTTATGGTGATAGGTTACCCCTCTTTGAAGGAGAAGCGCTATGGGAAATCCAAAATCACATCAAGGTAACATGCTTCATAGGCTACGAGGAAATCGTCTATTTCCTGGATGTCCCCATCGTCCATCCTGCACATTACGACTTGATTCTCCTTCAATCCCTACCAACCTTCATCCCCAATTATTATGCAACTGTCCTACCCACTGCCAAGTATGCTCTAAAATCCAAAAACGAGATACGATTTCTCGACAAACCGTGCGAATACGGACGTGATTATTACTTATGCCCTAACAGCCTTCAGCTATCCGGTGAACATGACTGCGAGTCAGACATTCTCACTAAGGGTATCAACGGTCGTTGCGACTTAATTCAATTAGACCTACCACAAAATCACGTGGAACTCTTGGAAGAAACAAACCGTTACGTCTTTTTATTCCCCTACGAAGATCAGATAAAAATTATCCTCCATGATAATATACAATTCAAGACCCTCCACGGAATTTTCCTTATCTCCCCGGGCAAGAGCACCATAGAATACAGGAATCAAACTTTAACGACTCCACCCTCCCACAGTAACCACACCCCCTCCATGGTCATGTTCCAAAAGCATAATTGGGATTTGAATAAGAAACCCACTGCCATAACGAAATTAAGAACCCTAAAGCAATTATCACCCCCTTCGGTCCCCATACCAAGTACAAAAGAACTCATAATAAGTCATATATCTCCCAGTGCTTGGACAATCCTATTGTACGTCAGCCTTATATCATTCTTTGCGTACACAGGATATCGTTTCCATAAACATAAAAGAAACGTTCCAAATTCACAAAATAACCCCTAACCCGAAATGAAACTCAAGTTATCATGTTCATAAAATCATGCCAGTTTTACGTCTGTTTACCATCATTATGTTGTCAATTCTGGTTATCATACGTTATTATGTTTATATTGTTCTATACTTACATTGATTGTACAATTATATTGTTTTATTGGTTGTATATGATTATATTAATCGTATAATTATATTGTTATTTAATTAATTGATCGGATTAATCGTATACTTGTATTGTAATTAATTGTAAAACAAAATTTCTACCAAGCTGTGTCCACCTCATTTTATGCTACTGTAAGGTTGCATAGTGTGTCATGATTGTTTGTCGAAATTGAAAAATTGAAATTTCTTCTAAATTTCAATTTTTTCTATAGGGAGGGAAGAGTTATAGCGCCCGACCGACACTTACTGCTGACGCAGTCATGATAGACGATATAACCCCTGCGAGCAAGCTCGAACCTTGAGTTCTCGGCTCGCTGCTGTACGATCAACCCTGTGTTCCGTGTTCCCCGTAATTTTACCGCTACGAAGTCTTCCGTGTATTTTCCGAAATAAAGAACACTTGTAAATTCCCAGTTCGTGCTTTTTAAAAAGTCAACTCCCAAGGAACCTACTATAACTTATATATAAAAGTATAAAATATAGTGTATAAGTATGCACACAGATTTAAAATAAAGTTTGTAGTAAAAACAATGCACATGAGCATCAAGGTAAAAGTAACACAGGTAGGTAACTAAAGAGATCGAAAGAGTAGGAGTTACATAATATGTAACTATAATAATATAATGTTTTAATATTGCAAAATTACATTACCTATTGACAAGAAGACAGGAATGAGACTAAATTAGACTAGCCCGTAAATTTATAAATGAATAAATAAACGAGTAATTTTGGGGCAAATTAATGAGATCCTTGAGGCTGTATCGTGGTACACATTTTTTTGAAATCTGGTTCAATTGTGGACAAGTATACCCTCAAATCTATGCTTCTCTTCCTCCCCTTCTCGGCGCGTCACTGCATCCCTCGCACAAAAACGATGTAGGTCCTGTCTTTTCTCAACATCTACTTTCAAGATAAAAAATATTAAAAATGTGTGGGTACACCCCATTCACACTTGAGTAGATCAGTTCACAGTTGGTTGTGGTAGCGGCGGTGTGGCAAAAGAACGAAAAATATTAATCAAATTTTTTCCCAAAAATGTCCGCCATTACTCTATTTTTTCCACGCACCCCCAAAGGGGCTCCCGCGCACCACAGGTTGGGAATCGCTGATGTAAATAATAAACCTTTATGTAATCATTTGCAGCGTTTTACTTACAATGAACATTAATTGCAAGGCAGTAGGTGTACCTACGTACCTTTAGTGGAAGATCAGAGAATGAAGGCGATGAAATCACTACAGGCAGCCATTAGCGGACAGGAGGGTCAGTCAATGAACTACGTACCGCTTAATATCGACTGCCCACCACTTCAAGCTTAATTGACTTATCAGGTATACAGGGCGATTCGAAAAGAAAGCACAAGAACATAAATATAAGAAAACAAGGAATTATTGTTCAAAATGATTTTGAATGAAAACTACCACCGACCTAGCAACCGTCGCGGGACCGACTGTGAAACTACTGACTACTTGATCTTTGAAAGGGGTTTTTAGGCGCGCGGAGGGGGACTTTTGGTTGGAAAGTTCGAGCATCTCCGTTTTGTTTTTACCTGACCATTCATTGTATTTTCCTGTTTCTACCTGTTCCCAGTCTTCAAGGAAATGTGCAAGTTTAGAAATCTACGTGGAAATGACTGTGGCACCGGACCCTCGATTTTCATTATTTAGGTGGCACTTGGACCGACAACAACTGGGCCCCCTCGTCACCTACCGGTTGCTCTTCCGACCTTCCAAGAAGACAAGGAAGTCCTAGAAGCAAGTTTATAATATTAGGGGACGGATTCCTAGGTCGTTAAAAGTGCTGTAGCCCACGATTTTCTGTAACTCCAATTCCTCCTTCCGAAATGACCTGAAAATCATCATTTTCTGCCATCCTGGACTTGGATTCAAAACTGCAGTCAGTTTGCTCAGTGCTGCAACTTCCGCATAATCGATTCATTCAATAATCTCATCTCAGTTTTTAAAGTAGAAATTCTTTTCTAATCTTGTTTGTATTTCTACAGTCTTCTTCCAGCGACAGGTTACCAGACATACCTACTCTTTTTATAGTATAGTATTTTATAGTATAGTATACTCTTCTTTAGGTCCTTTCCTCTATACTCTTCTCTTTTTTCTTACCAGAGCCTAATATATTCTTTTTTCAATAGACAGAGAAGAAAACTTGAAAAACGCTGCAAATCCCTCCACAACGGTTTATTATTTTGTACAGAATACCCTTCTGTTACAGATCACAGCTCTCTGTATAGCTAACCCGTCTATATAATATAATATGTACCTACTACTCTATACATATTATGTGAATCGCAGACCCTCCGTAGGTTAGTACCTAACCCCGTACTCGTTACTAGGTACCTACCTAAATTACGAGTTAAATGTTGCTAAAATAATTCTGTCGATGACAAACAGTAACTATAATGGCGAAAAGAAACGCGAATAATGAAGTTCTGAAGCAAAATCGTTGATGTGGAGTGAAATAGATGCCCCTTCTGCGTAGATCACTGTTTTCTGTGGTCAGTACCTACCCTCTGGTCAAGTATAATGAACCGTTGTGTAATAACTTGCCCATCAATAATACTTCAACGGTTGTTCAAGTTGCAAAAGTACCGATCAACAAAATCAGCCCCTTCTTGGTAGATGAACCGTTGTGTAATAATTTACCGTTGTGTAATAATTTACCGTTGTGTAATAATTTACCGTTATGTAATAATTTACGGTTGTGTAATAATTTGCCGTTGTATAATAATTCACCACTGTGTAATAATCTACCCATCAATAATACTTCAACGTTTGTTCAAGTTTCACAAGTACCTACCAACAAAATCCAATAGTCCATCGCTTATCAAATGAAATAATATCACAGTACAACCAACTCGACTTCATACAGCCATCCTTGATTATAATCAGGTGCTCCCTAGAGATGATATCCCGGCCGGATTTATACCGTTTGATTCACGATCGTGTTGACGAAGCTTTTTGGTACACACGAACGGCTGGACAATGCTCCGGGTGGTCTCAAAAAATTGTTTAGCTCAAGACAAATTTAATAACGTAAAAAAAACCATACCCTTCTATCGAAAGTTTTCAAGCTACGGCGTTCTGATAATTTCAACCCCTATTTTGAACCCCTTAGAGATGAGTGACAGTAACGCCGAGCTTCGAGGACCAACTAGATCCCAAACGGGGCCTACAAAGCAAATTTCATTAATTTCGGATCATGGCAACTAAGAACATTGCGAAGTACAAATGTATGATTGAATGGAATTCGGGCCGTCATCTTCTGGAACACTCTTTAATTTTTTAGAAAATTGCTTTTTATTCTTATTTTTCCCACCAGTAAAAAGAGCTCGCCTACATGCGGCATTCCTACGTTTTCGTCTGTCTGCGATTTTCTTCGTTATACTTGCTGGGCTTTTTCTCGTTATATATCTAATAGTTTTAGCGTGCCATTCGGAACCAATTTGGTAATCTAACTCTACTCGTGAACGAACCTATAACCTATAACCCGAATTTCATCAATTTTGTTTCAGGTAACCAAGAAAAGTGGCCCGTACGGCGTACAGACAGAAATGTTTTTATTGCAGTTTTGGATTCTACATACCTTGAAACGTAAACCATCAAATTTTGAGGGGGTTAGAATTTTTTTTTAATGCTCGATTCCAATGGTTCATTATTGAAAATAATAAACCAAAAGTAATGATGACATGATGATGACCTACCTATATATTATTATCCTTCTGCTAAACACCTTGATCCAACCTAAAATCGCCTCCTATCCTTCCCCCGCCACCGCCATATCCTTTATGGCCACGTAAAGGTCCCTCTCTACAGCCAACAGCCATAAGATAAGAAGAATGAGATGTTGGATGTTGCTATCAATTTTACTTGGTTTACAAACTTGTCTCCTTGTCCTCGTCCTCGCACGTAGGTGATTCTAGTCAAACGATGGGGCCCATGAAAGAAAAGGGCTTCCGTGCGATGGGGCCTATGCCTATGCCACCAAGAGGGAAATGCAAATGTCGCAATTTTCATGGTTTGTATACTTAATATCAGTTTGGCTAATTAATATCAGCACTGATGAAACTATTATTTCCCTAAGTCACGGAAATGGAATACAAGGGATCCCTCATCTCATTAGGTACCTACTATGCTGAAGAAAGCAATAAATGATTGTTGTATCTACCTAACTTTTTTTTATAGGCAACCTGCCTGAAAATAAGTTTTATGTAGAAACTACCGAGTATTAGGGTCCAGCAAGTGGTATTTGGATATGGAAAATACCTATATTCCGACACCCGGATCGTTATACTCTTTTTTTATCCGAAGAAGATAACAGTAGGATAGGTACTGACCCTGTTTTTGTTTTTTGTTTCCGGACATTGTTTTTTGTTTCCGACCCAGTTTTTGTTTAGAGTTTTTGTTTCCAGACATTTTTTGGGGTTTTGACTCCAAACCATAATTTACCTGCCAAATATTCCCCAAACCCTAAATTATACGTTTTTAGGTGAAATAAAAGTGGCATAATTTCATCCGTTTTTCATTGAAATGAATGAATCAGTTCAAATAAGCTTTCAAATACAACAAACCTACCACTCAAGGAATATGTTTGAATAGCTTCAAACATATTCCTTTAGGAAGAAAATATGTTTTTGCCTAAAAATCCGCCCCTTACTATAACTCATCTTCAAGGGTCTGCAGTTCTTTGCAACAAGATAGGTATAACTAGTAAAATAATTCTATTAAAGTAATAAATATAAATATTATCTCGTTTTGAAAAGTAGGTAGGTACCTCCACTGTGGTTTCAATACCTAATGGGTATGTGCATGGGTCACAAAAGCGGTTTATATTAAAATAGGAATCAAAGTAAGGTGATACCGTCAAAAATAGGTTTTCGAGAAACCCATGGAATGATTCAGAACTGCTCAAAACGAGTTTGTCGACGGTTTTGGTTTATTATGCCGTGAATAATACACCTAACCAAATTTTATAACACCCCCTCAAATGTTTTTTCTTTTTGTTTATGTTTTTTATGTTGACGGCGCGCGTAGGTACGCCTTCAGCCGTATCATTCATATCCAGTTTATTTCCGTATAAAAAATTCGTTCTTTCGCACACAGGCTCCCATTTGGGGCCCTAATTATGTCCCGAAACTTTTTGCAGCCCGATCGGAATATACCCAGGGGTGTCATGGGCGAAAAATGGGTGTAAAAATAGGGTTTTTGGGTGTTTTAGTAACATGAGCTTGTGAGGTATCGTTTTCCATGTTTTTTAGGACGAGGAGACCGAATATGAAGACGATTTTGACCAAAGAGAGGAAAACTGAGGTTCTAACGAAGTTTCAGCCTTGAATTTACGTAAATTTTGGTCTAAAATCGTTGTTCTTCCGCACACAGTTTGGGTCCCCATTTGGGCCCTAGTTGTGCTCCGAAACTCGGCAGCCCGATCGGAATAGACCCAGGGGTGTTACGGGTGGAGTGAGGGGAGGGGGGAATGGGTGTAAAATTAGGGAGCGAAGAATTGAGGTTGTAACGAAGTTCAGCTCCCAAAATTCATTTTTTATGAGTCAAAAACCTGGGAAATTGTCTGAAATCACCATAAATTTTTATAATAATACTAGAAGAAGTATAAATATTAGCAGGTGGATCAAGACATTTACATGGCACCACCAATGATCAAAGATAATTTGTGAAAAAAGGAGTCTAATTAGTGTTTTGTGGGGGAAAAATTTGTGGAAACCATCACAAATAAATATCTGTAAGAAAAGCCAACAATTTCTGTGTCCGAAAGAATAATAAATCCATGCGACAAGGACTTCGCAGCGTTTTGGTTTATTATTCTGTGAATAATACACCTATGTATTCGCTCAGCAAAAAATTTTTATAACACCCCCTCAAACTTTTTTCTTTTCCGTTTCAAGGTGCGTAGATTCCAAAAATGCAATGTCCGTCCGCCGTACGCCGTATCACGTGTACAGGCTTCATTTTAGATCTAAAAAAGTCGTTCTTTCGCACACATGCTCCATTTGGGCCCTAGTTGTGTCCCGAAACTTTTCAGCCCGATCGGAATATACCCAGGGGTGTTATGAGTGAAAATGTGTGTAAAAATAGGTACTTTTTGCGTTTTAGCAACATGTTAGTAAAATGAGCTTTTGAGGTATCGTTTTCCATGTTTTTGGGGACGAGAATACCGAATATGAAGTCGATTTTGACCAAAGACGCGGAAATTGAGGTTTTACCATTGGTTCAGCTCCCAAAATTGTTTTTTTTTTAGTCAAAAACCTGGAAAACTGTCTGAAATCACCATCAATGTGTATAATAACATTAGAAAAAGTGTAAACAGCTGAATCAAGGCCATTAAATCGCACTACCAATGATCAAAGATGATCTGGGGGAAAAAAAAGTGTACCTATTTCATGTTTTGGGGGCCAAAACTGGTGGAAATCATCAGGAATAGCTATTTCAATCATTCCACATGAAAGAAACTATAAATTTAACTGCCAACAAGAATCTCTAGAACTCCAATAGAATAATAAACCCATGTGACAAGGACTTTGCAGCGTTTTTCGTTTGATTTCGCTACGTACCTATGTATGTATGTAAGTATATTGGAATTTCAAATGGTCATAACTTTTGAACACAGTCGAAAGACAGTTCCAGGAGTGGAAAAGTTGGTCCAATGTTGTAAACATATGTTTACACTTTGCTATATAAAAATCATAGGAACAAATTTGTTTCTTGGTACAATGAGCCAAACTTTGTGCAGGCTGTAAAAAATCATCAACCGGTTTTATTGTCTGTGTAAATGTACACACAGTCCTACAAAATAAAAACAAAAACATACTCGTATTATAGGTAGTAAAACAAGTGAGAAATTTGAAACGTTTTTCTTGTTGTTAGATACATTGAACCATTTGTTGCAGGTTCTAAAACAGTAGATCCGTGCTCACTCCTACAGACGCACCCCACCCCCACCCTGACACCACACGAAGACACTACTTGCCCTTTGGCCCGCCGATCGAGAAAAACGCGATTGCGATGCAATTTTCGACCAATCAAAATTCTGAAAACGAATTAGTGAACTGTAGACATGTGCACAAGGCCACATTCTGAAAAAAGGCAAAAATTGACCAAATTTCTTAAGACACAGTGCGAAAAAAAATTTCCACAGGTTTTAAACCAATTTCGTACAATTCTGCTGTCGTTTTATTGACAAATCCGTTTTTAGATTCAAAATATCTCATTCGCGAATGGGGAGGAAAGGAAATTTGCCCCTGATAGTGCTGCCATCTCTTATCTCATTTCCACGCCAACTTGTCGTCAAATTTAGTTGACGGCCGTACCTGTCTGAAGTGGTGTGTTATAGCGAAGGCACGGTTTGCCTCTAACCTCAACCGTGTGTAGGTAAATAGTAGGTCACCGCCGTCAGATATTACTGTTGTCGACCCAATAGATGTGTTCGTTCTATCTATCTTCGCCTATCGTAATTAATTCAGAACGGTTCAGATCATCTCAACATCAGATTATGGACCGTGAGTATAAAAACTGACTAGAAAAAATCAATTCTAATGCTTACCTGGTTCAATATATTTCCCTCTGAACTCTGGAGATGTTGAAACACTGTTGTTGGAAACATCACAACAAAAATGTTCAGATGGTTGGTGTACGTCTTATCGGAAGTTACCACAGGTGCAATTACCCAATATTGAACCAGTACATTTGCCCTTAAGGTCTATGAATCAATAGAGAAATTAACATTTCGGACATTTCTTCGACGTCGGATTTGGATCGGCCCTGACCGCTGAGTACACAGGGTCGCCCAACCCCATAAAACCAAATCCAAATGGAATTGTTCAGTTTTACCATCTTTCTCCCACAAAACAGTGTTCGCCCTGAATATTCAACCCAGGACGCTAAGCTATTATTAGGGATCGTATAACAAGGGTCACAAGGTTCACAGGGCAACAGGTCACGATGCGGTGCCATTTCTAAAACTGGACCAGTCGGGCATCTTTCAAGCTGGTACCAACCATTTACAGGCACCAGGCTTGTTGACTTTATAAGGGTAAAAAATATGTTTTAAAAAATGGCTAGAATCGCAAAAAAATATATAATTTTATAGAAAGTGGTATGGTTTCTCGCTATATCATCTTTTTACGCAATAGCAAGAATATCTCTTTGAAAATTCGCTCTTATAGCCAAGCTGCATGAGTGGAACTTTTTTTATGTTTTTTTTTTAGATTCAACTCTTTAGTTTGTAGAAAATCTTAATCAATGTTTATGCTACCCGGGAACATCGGGATTTTCTTTAAATAAAAGCATTATAGGGATTAGTTGTTTTTTACTATAGATTAATTGTATTGCCGTCGAAGATAGATGACTATGCAAAATTTCAGCTCAACTGGACATAGCGAAGTGGGCGATTGTTCAACATTTGACCGCTAGACAGAGCAGGTTAAAAATGGAAGTCTGTAATAATAATAAAAATAAGTTTATTTAACAAAAAATATAATTTTGAACAGGCAATGCAGCCCATCAACCAGTTTTCCATGGAAATGGATTTTTTATAAAAATATGGAATGATTGAAGAATAATTGAAATAGGAAGATATTAGTCGTATAAGTATAAAGGCAAAACAAATGCAACTTTTAAACAAGTACGTAATATCCAAGTCAAATAGGTAGCATTCAGATGATAAAATATCTAAGATTTTCTGAACAACAGTTCAAATATAAATGCCAACATTTATACGTATTTATATAAGATTTTCTGTCGGTTAATTCTATACAGTGCGAATAAAGATGTCCTTGCTAGGACTCCTGTAACAAATTGTAACTTGCTAGGACTTGCTAGGTAGCAATGTAACAATTCCCAGACAATTAGGTAGATACATAAATAATACCTATAGGCAAATACAGGGACTAGAATGATAATACGAACATTTTTTCTATGCCTGTCTGTCACTCCACAGTGGTGGACAGGCTGAACAGACTAGAATACAACAGGACAGCTCTGCAGCTGCTGACTCTGCTCTTTAGATAAAAGCAGTTGCAGCATAGGTACTTAGTACACAGTACTTAATAATCAAGGTGGCTCGGTTCGTTTTACAAAATATTGAAAATATTACAACTGAGGTCAAATAGTTCAACTGACTTCATTCTAGGGAGTCAGAAGAAACAGCTCGCCAAGATCAGTACGACTGTAAGGACGGTTTGACACATCAGGTAGAGCAGCTTGGGCGAGAAGACGGACCAAATGAAGAGATGCTCGCGCTGGATGAGGATCAGAATCATGAAGACGATCAGGGGGAGGCCGTTGAGAAGTAGGTAAGTTGTGCGATACCCGTCGAAACTGGACTGAACACCGGTCCTGAAACATCAAACCAACATTTATAAGGTAGGTACAGCCAGGGCCGGACTTAATCGCATGCCACATAGGCTACATAAGGGGCGCCGCACCACAAAAAATTCTAACTGTGATGACTCGGGTTTTGAGGTAGGTAGGAGTTTTGGAAGAGAATGCGAGGGTTCGTATCCGCGCGGTTCGCATCTCCTTGGAAACGCCTCTAGGATAGGTTAATATCCGCCCGGTTTTCACCTCATTGGATATTTGGAAGAGAAATAAGGAGGATATTCGTCCGGTTTTCACCTCGTTGAGAACGTAGAGGGAAGGAGAAGGCTTAATTAGTGATGAGGAGGTCAGGCATGAGAGAGAAGGCACTTGTTGGAGAGAATTTCGAGCTGGGCAAGCTGGGCGCCTTATAAAGGTGCCTATACCCTCCCCCCCATCGCCACGGAACGGCCGTTGGGAGCCGCTGCAGGGAGAGATACCTGGGCCCTATCCGTAGCCCTGCACAGCTCGGCTTCTCCGTAGTTTTATTGGTAACAATCTCAACTTATTTACAGGAGTGGTAGATTATAAGGTTATCACGACACTAACAATTAGCAAATTAATAGCACTATTTCCAATTTTCTAATGAAGAATTATTAGCAGCAAGTCAAAACTTAGGAGACACACATAACAATGACTCAGGCAGAAGACCGATTTGGAAACGAACATTTACAGTTCAAGAATTTTTCTACTCAAGTTTCAATCAGACTATGAAAAAGTAGACAAAAAATCATCTGTAAAGAGAGGTTACTCAAATTATGTTGTAAACCCATATAAAAGATTGCTTTCCTAATGTAGAGGCTACACTAAAAATGTACCTGTCCGTAGTCACTAACACATACGAGATTATGGTATCAGGTAGGGTGATTACAATACTTTCCTATTACCTTCTGGATCGGCGAGGTACGTAAAAATGGCTCGCAGGTAACTGAATAGATGAATGGACAATTTTTTTGGGTTACGAATTCCCACTTTTTTGCCAAATTCTGTACAATAACGGAAATTGAAAATTATTGACCATATAATGAGGTTTTTTATGTCGAAGAATAGGCAGAAAACAAATATGAAATTTGAATTTATGAGTTCCCGCTAGAAATGACGTATCGGATCACCGAGTAGATCAAATCCCACTTGGAGAACTGGGGCATCACTTCGAATGCTGTACAGAACCGCAATGGATGGGTGGATGGATGGAACCACAAATGTATAAATAAATTTTTTAAAGTCCTCAAAATCAAACCAAGGGGAGGTTCACGACATGTCACAGCGAAGGTGATTGAAGGTTACCAGGAAGCTTTGCCATTTCTAATGTTGGGTTGTTGGCAGCATTGGGAACCTTCGCCTCCGAGGCTTCATTCTGCCTCCTTGGGCCAACAGCCATCAAATGTCAATAGACCTGATACGTCATTTTTGCCGTATTTTTACTTTCATCACCCTCATTTAAAAAATATCGCATATTTTTGAAAGCAATCTTCAAACTACCATTTTCCAAGAGTTCTGAATGTTTTTCCAAAAAAATGTTTTGAGGAATATCACCCATTATCCACTTCATCAACGAAATTTCGATTTTAGAAAGTTCCTAAAACTCTGAGGCCACTTATTTATTATTGACGAACGTCAACAAAGGAGAAAGGTCTCCAACCTAAATAATTCCAAAATTGGTGTGTGTATGTACATACGATTTACTCATACGATCTATATACATGAAGCATTACATTTACGATCCGTTTTTGTTTTGAATGTATTGTAATGAATGTAAGTACATACCTCGTTCTATTAAAAACCTCTTTCAGCAACAGCAAATAAGCCAAAATGGGAAATGCGTAAGTGTGTAAAATTATGAATATGAATGCCAGAAGGATGTTGAATTCTTCTAATCCAATGATACTGACAGTGACATCAATGTTAGCTATGCTGTTCGAGTTTCCCTGAGAACGACCAAAGTAAAAACATGAGCTAGGTAATTAGAAATATAAACGAAGTAGTATTATGGGCCAGTCAGTAGAGGTATCGTATGCTGCGAGGTATTGTATGTTGCAAAAGGTGGAGTAGAAAGTTTTAGTTTTCCAACTTGCATAATATGAGTATGGTACAAACATGTAAACACAAAAATGACAACTTTTGTCAGCCAAAAAACTCGAAATTTTACGACTTTCTTCAGTTTTTGGCTTATAACATCTAAACGGTGACAGAACATTTCCGTGAACCAAAATTAAAGAGCATTAAACTCTGCGTCGACAAACCTCCCTGAACAACAAATTTGGGTAAACGGTTTGGTCGGAATCGGCAGTCAAAAATAGGCTAATTTTTCCATTTCGACTGAAAATCGTGTTATTTCACACTCCAGTAGGTACTCCAGTAAAAAAAAAATCTAAAAATCTAAATCTATCTTTAAAAAAAACAGGTATTCCGACTGAAAAATATCATAAGTATACTTAACTTGAGTTGTAGAGCATCAAATTCTGCGTTCACAGCACACCTGTTTTAATTAAAATATTCTATTTAAAATTTCAAGTTGTCAATCAAAATTTTAGGATTTCTCTTCTTTACATATTTAACCCTTAGGTTTACACAAGTTAAAAAAATAAAAGCTTCTATGCCACCTTTTGCAACATACAATACCCAACTCTACCGACTGGCCTACTAGGCAAAGTATGTAACTAACCATGTAAAAAAAGAAGCACATCCCCATCCAATAGTGCAGAACCTCGAGCTGCCACTGTTCCTTAACTTTGGAACACAGAACCAGGGAAAAAAATACCATTGCCGGACCGAAAATCACATTATGAGTTTTCACAAGGAGGCCGATGATCGAAAGATGGAGCTGAATCAATATACCTGGTGAGCATAGAAATGAGACATTCTTCAAGTATCCGCAATGGATTTTTTTTCTAATACGAATACAACGTAACTTACTTAAAATGCAGGAAGGGTCGTTTTTGGAATTCGTTTTAGATCGCTTCAATTGTGAGAGAGACACAATAGTTCTGATAGCCGTAACGATCCAGAAACATCGTACTTCCCATACACCACTGCGAAACATAATCGTAATTTTTTAGTATGTAAGTATTCTGAAACGGTAGGAGCAAAATTCATCAACGTTTTTGCAAATATGGTGCAAATTTGACACCAACAGGACTTGATCCAGTCCTGCTAGACTGATCGTCCTTGATCATGTCGCAGCAAGATGTGACACTAGGAAATTCAAATTGGTATGCATACCCAATTATTAAAATTTTAAGGCAACCAACCTGGATTTAGGATAATCATAAAATATCGAGATCCGCTCAACAGCTACGTTATATAAGCAGGATATAACGCCTTGCACCAAGACTAAAAACGCATCCATAGAGATCAGACGATCCTGCCATCCACATTTCAAGTTTGCCAGCAAACTTAATAGTAACCCTGAAAACGTGAAATTTAGTTTTTTTTAAATGCGAAATACAGACAAAATAATTGGATAGTGGAATATTATGAGTACACACATCATCTTACCTACGAAATAATAAGAGGTTAAGTACAAGGTGTTCTCAGGTAAGATCAACCAGTCACCCAAATCAGGAAGGTGGGCCCATTTGTCACCAGTTTGATTCACAATTTTAAGAAATCTTTGCAAGAAGAGCAGAGGGAACACGGCTTTCACGAGTCGGTGGTCTCGATACATTATGTACAGTAGGAGAGTCGAGAATGTGAAGTACCAGAACTGGTGTTCTTCTTCTACGAAGCTGGTGCTCATGAAGCTGATTGGATGAAGAATTATCAGTGAGCAGAAGAAGTAATCTGCCCGACTGATGATCTACAACAGTGAAAGATGTCGATGATTAGGCAGCGAAAACAAAGGCTGTGATGGCATATGAAAATCCCGTCCATAACTGTACACAGCTCTTCTCGAGTTTTTGCACAAGAAGCAGAAAGAATACAGGCGGTTCGCAACAACGAACCATCATCTCCTGAATGTACTGCGTTATTACACTAAGCAGTGTCTCACCATGGGGACGTCACACTCCTCACCCCACCTTTATTGAGCTCTGGCAGAATGGGAAACTATGGTGGCTTTACCCCTTACACCATGACAAGGCTAATAGGATAAGTTTGATGAGATGGACCTACACTAGTGGTGAGATCATTTGAGGCTCAAGTTCACTCCGTCAAAGGAGTAGTTCTTTTGAGTTAAATCTGCAGTTCATTCCAGTTCCTTTTTGTTTCCAATCACGCAAGGACAACTCCTAATGAACTAAAGGAACTGTTGTTCAGTGGATACTATCAACTCCTCATGTAGAATCCACCGTTCCTATGAACTAAAAGAACTAACAAACTATCGATCGGTGGATACTATCAACTCCTCATGTAGTATGTACACCGTTCCTATGAACTACAGTTCAGTGGATACTATCAACTCCTCATGTAGTATCCACCGTTCCTATGAACTACAAGAACTAACGAACTATCATTCAGTGGGTACTATCAACTCCACATGCAATACCCACCGTTCCTATGAACTACAAAACTAACGGACTACCATTCAGTGGATACTATCAACTCCTCATGTAGTATCCACCGTTCCTATGAACTACAAGAACTTAATGAACTACCATTCAGTGGATACTATCAACTCCTCATGTAGTATCCACCGTTCCTATGAACTACAAGAACAAATGAACTACCATTCAGTAGATACTATCAACTCCTCATGCACTCGATGTACTCGTAGTATTCACTGTTCCTATGAAAGTATGAACTACGAGAACTAACTCAGTCGCCTTGTGAGTTACTAGTTCTTTAGTTATTAGTTCATATAGCACAGAACGATAGTTCTTTAGTTCCCCCTTCCTACATGCATCTCTAGACAGTGTCCTTGATTCTTTTACTCTTTGGTCCTAGTGAACGAACGTTCAGTAAACTGAACTAAGTCGAGGAGTAGTTCAGTTGGCGGAGTTAGTTCTTCAAGAGTAGTTCATTTAGGAACAAGCCACATCAGACCTTCACTGTACCCAAACGAGGGCAAGGGTATGTCGAGGAGTACGAGTGGAACTGATCCAAACGGTCGAACAATAACACAGGTTGAGACGGGGAATAACCAAAATATGAAAGCTCAACTTTGACAAGCCATAACGTTCGATCACATGGGACAAAACCCTCCAAAAACGCGCATAAATATTCGTTTTGAAAGCTGTTATTTTAAATTCCTTATTTACTCCTCCTTGATCAGCTGGAGTTTCAAAATACATACAAAGTATGTTAGATATTAAATGTGAATCAGGCTGTCTGCCACTACACCTTTCAACATGATAGAAAAATGAATAAATGCAAACTAGAAACAATAAATAACGAAGTGTAAACAATACTTACCTCAGGTACTAAGCTGGACTTGGCCAAGATTCGCATGTTGTACACAGCAAATACAATTACGATTCCAATCATATTATGGGTAAGCCACAATACTCCACAACTCATCACGGCTAATAAGAACAGTTCGTTCCAACACTTCCAGGTGACAGCACACTTTGACTGATCAGTAAAAAGTAGAATCAACGCCTGCAACATAAGAATCGCCTCAAAATACGTTCAATGCGTGGGGCTGAAACATGCGTTTCTTGTCGTCTATGACGAAATCTGTAGATATCCAGCGTTATTGAACACTGTGAAGACATTATAATTACAAGGTCATTTGACCAACTGATGCCACAGGCCCTGTTCAAAAACCTTCTTGCACAATTCCACCTGAATCTGGTTTTCCATGTGCTGGAACCGAAAATGACCTCAAAATTCTCGTATCATCACTGTGATCCAATGTGTCTAAGAGCAATGTTCCTACTGAGTAGATGGGAAAGGCAAGAATTAAAAAACTTCTTCAAGGAGAGCAATAAGTATGCACAACAAAAACTGGCGACGATCAATTTTCGGTTCATCAAGTGGAATGATGAACCGAAAATTGATCGTCGCCAGTTTTTGTTGTGTATACTTATTGCTCTCCTAGAAGTTCTTTAATTCGTGCCTCTCCCTTCTGCTCAGTAGGAACCATTGACGCTTAATTTTCTTGCAGCACTCATCTTTTGAAATTTGCATGAGGGTTGAAATCTTATTCCAAGCATGTCCTTTTTTAAATCACTTGTATTATAGTAGCACTTATCCTTGGAGCACTTATCGTGAGAAAATTCCATTTGAACTCAAAGGAAATTACGCTACGTAAGGGGAAACGAATAAGGAAAATAATTATCACTGCAAGAGACAGGTATGCAACAGCCAGGATAGGATTAACAGATGTTCAGACCGACCCATCCTCACCCAGTCGATTCGCCCGCACACCTTGAGCACGTGCTCACATTGATGTACCGACAACTCTTGGACCGGGCTGAGGCGTCCCGGTCCATTCGGTACGCCCTGTACACATCTGAGCAAAAAAGGGCGAACGCATGCTCATTCGGGGCGAATGCTCAAGTGCATATACACTGCTTAAAACGCTCATTTGGACTGTTTACCGGAAAAATTTGCTGGTCAGTGAAAAATAGGGTGAAAGCAGGGTCTCTGGGGTAGCGCTCATTGCCCTCATTGTAAAGAAAAATAATAATAATAACAGAAATAATAGGATTGTTCCTACATTTTTCATGAAGTACCCACCTAAAGACCTCACTCGCCCGATGTCATACAATAATAGTAACAACCTCTTTACCGTTGCGTTGGTTACTAGTACATCGAATCCTTCATTTTGTTCTTCCACAAATTACCATTTCATATTCGTTCGTATTTCATTATGTGTCAATCTATTTAACTGAATAAAGCCTTATTCAGGTTATTCTTTCTATAATCATATCAATTTATTCAGTTAAATATTTGAAATGGATCGTATATTGAGACCTGAAAGATTCAATATAAAACCGGATGAAGAAGGGGCTTCGCAAGGGTGGAAACACTGGTTCAAGACATTTCAGAACTTCATCGTGACGGCTGGAATCCCTGAAGACAACCACCTCAAGGTATTGATTAACTTTATAGCCCCGGCCATCTATGAATATATTAGTGAAGGCCGTACCTATAACGATTCTGTTGCTATTCTGAAAAGTCTCTATGTGAAACCAGTCAATGAAGTATTCGCTAGGTATAGACTTAAAACTCGCCGTCAAGAACCTGGAGAAACCATTGACAATTATCTGGAATCTCTTAAATCCCTTGCTAGAGAATGTAATTACAAGGCGGTAACGGCCGAGGTCAATAGGGATGAATCCATACGAGATGCGTTCATCGATGGTCTCCAATCCTCGCTTATTCGACAACGTTTGTTGGAAAACCACAATCTAACTTTAGAAGATGCCTTTGCTCGAGCTAGGTCACTTGAGCTGGCTCAGTATCAGTCTCTACAGTATCAACCTCAATCTTGCATCGGCGCTCTGCCTAAACAAGATAGCCCAGCTCCTACCACCTCACATCATCCCGAGGGGTCTCCCGGGCATTCGATCTCTGCAATCAGCCAGAAATGTTACTTCTGCGGTGGACAGAAGCATACTAGGGCTATATGCCCAGCCAGGGAAGCTACTTGCCTGGCTTGCGGGATTAAAGGACATTTCCACAAGGTATGCAGGAGAAAAGCGCGAGCCCCCAACCAGTATTCAAGCTGTATCGCCTCTCTCCCGTCATCTCATTCTCAAGGTCCAAATGCAACTATATCGTCTATATCATGTCTAAGAAAGGCTATTGTTCCTGTGTCAATCAATGGATCACAAGCTAACGCTCTCATTGATACCGGCAGCTCCGCTACATTCATTAATCGGGAAACCGTTCACAAACTGAAACTTCCCATCATTCCATGCAAAGGAGAGGTAGCCATGGCTTCTACATCTCTTCATTCTTCTGTACAAGGCATGTGCAAAATCAGCTTGGACTTGCAGGGATATGTGTATCCAAACATAAACGCCAGTATTCTTCCCAACCTTTGCGCAGACCTAATAGTAGGACATGATATTCTTAAGCTACATTCTAGCGTACATGTCAAATTTGGTGGGAATGAAGCCCCGCTAAATATTTGTAGTGTAGCAGCTGCCAATGTTGAACCTGCGCAACTTTTCAACAACCTAACTGTTAACTGCAAACCTATCTCAATCAGATCTCGCAGACACACCGCATCTGATGAAAAGTTCATCGAATCAGAAATTAGACAGTTATTGCGAGATGGCGTTATTGAAGAGAGCATCTCGCCGTGGCGGGCACAAGTTCTAGTAGTATCTTCAGAAAACCATCGTCGGCGAATGGTTGTGGACTATTCACAAACGATCAATCGATTCACGGAATTAGACGCATTCCCTCTTCCCCGTATTGAAGATGTAGTTAATAAGGTAGCTTCATTCAAGGTGTTCAGCTCTATCGACCTTAAAAGCGCGTATCACCAGGTCTGTATAAGAGAAGAAGACAAACCGTATACGGCTTTCGAGGCTTGCGGTCGGCTATATCAATTCAACAGAATTCCGTTCGGGGTGAGAAATGGTGTACCAGCATTCCAGAGAACTCTTTCAAAGATTGTGGATTCAGAATCATTAAAAGGAGTAGAGATTTATCTTGATGATGTGACGGTGTGTGGCCACAGTCAACGGGAACATGATGAAAACTTGGGAAACTTTATGAAAGCCGTAAAGAAATATAACCTGACTCTCAACATGGATAAAAGTCGTTTCTCATTAACATCCATTCACCTGCTCGGCTATATCATCAGCCATAAATCATTAAAACCTGATCCCGACCGGCTCTCACCGATCAAAAATCTTCCTATTCCTACAACATCTAAGTCTCTCCAACGCGCTGTAGGCATGTTTGCCCACTACTCCCAATTCATCCCAAAATTTGCAAAAAAAATTCAAATCATGATGAGGAGTCCCTTTCCCCTCAATCCTGAAGCAACTGAATCTTTTGAAAATTTGAAATCTGACATATTGAATGCAGTTGTGTCTTCTATCGACGACGAAGCTACTTTGACAGTCGAGACCGACGCTTCAGACTTCGCCATAGCTGCAACTCTTTCACAAAATAATCGGCCTATCGCCTTCTTCTCAAAATCTCTCTCTCCTACAGAGCAACGTCATTCATCCATTGAAAAGGAAGCTCTAGCGATTGTTGAATCCTTGAGAAAGTGGAGACACTGGCTTCTAGGTAAAACATTTCAGCTCATTACAGACCAGCGATCTGTCTCATTCATGTTTAGCAGCGATCGACCAGGGAAAATCAAAAACGAAAAAATCATGCGCTGGAGACTTGAACTCTCATGTTTTAAATATGAAATAATATACCGCCCTGGCAAGGATAATGTGGCTGCAGATGCGCTCTCAAGAATCTGCTCAGCAATTGAGGGAAATCTAACAAATTTAGTATCCCTACATGAAGCACTGTGTCATCCAGGCCAAACAAGATTATACCACTGGGTTCGCAGTAAAAATCTCCCCTATTCACTAGAAGAAATTCGAAAAGTCTCTGTAGCTTGTCGCGTATGTGCAGAGGTTAAGCCGAGGTTCTATAAACATGAAGGCCATTTAATTAAAGCAACCCAACCGTTTGAAAGATTAAACATGGACTTCAAAGGACCTTTGCCGTCTAGCACCAGAAACAACTACCTCTTGATACTTGTTGACGAATACTCCCGTTATCCTTTTGCATTTCCTTGTAAGGACACTTGTGCCAGTACTGTAATTTCAAAACTCAAGGAACTTTTCTCCTTATTCGGGGTTCCTGCCTATATCCATTCAGACAGAGGATCGAGCTTCATGTCACAAGAACTCAAATCATTCCTAAGTGCAGTGGGGGTAGCTACGAGTCGTTCCACTCCATACAACCCTCAAGGAAATGGCCAAGGAGAGAGATACGTCGGAATCATATGGAAATCGATAGAACTGGCATTAAGAAGCAAAATGTGGGACAAATCAAAATGGGAGGAGGTTCATCAAGAAGCACTTCATTCGATTCGCTCCCTCTTATGCACCTCGACGAACGCGACACCGCATGAGCGGATGTTCAGCTTTTCGCGAAGATCCAGTAATGGAACTACAACTCCAGCTTGGCTGATGAATCCTGGTCCTATTCTAATGAAGCGAAATGTAAGGCAATCAAAATACGATCCAATCGTAGATGAGGTTTATTTACTCGAAGGGAACCCTGAGTACTCCCATGTCAGACTTCCTGATGGCCGGGAAACTACGGTGTCTACGAGGCATCTTGCGCCTATTGGTACACCACTGGAACAGACGACGCAGGAGAACTCCCAAACGCCTGGGCCTCAGAGAGAGAACACTCCGTCACCTGTTGAAATTCCTCCTCTTGAAACACTCGACGCTCGAAATGTAAATTCTCCAGTTGTTCCCGATGACGTTCCCCTAAGAAGAAGTTCGCGAGTTTGCAGACCACCCTCTTACCTGAAAGACTATATTGTGGGAGGGGTGAATGTCATACAATAATAGTAACAACCTCTTTACCGTTGCGTTGGTTACTAGTACATCGAATCCTTCATTTTGTTCTTCCACAAATTACCATTTCATATTCGTTCGTATTTCATTATGTGTCAATCTATTTAACTGAATAAAGCCTTATTCAGGTTATTCTTTCTATAATCATATCACCCGAGCATGCCTCTCAACTCCACTAATCAACAAAGCTGCACTCCCATTTGGTATCACAACATTATCTGTGCGTTCTAAATACGTACACAGTATCCATGCTGAGAGTAGAATACCGTAGGTGGTTAGGCAATTTGAATTTCTAAAAGCGCATCTGATTGGGGATTTCAATCCTGCGAAGACGAATGAAAAGCTTCGATGAATCCCGAATCCCAAACGAAAGCAAGGTTACTGTCCAGCAAAAGGGTTTAGGAGTTTGTTCTATTTTTGTCGTGTAACGCGCCGACCTTGCATTTCTTGACTGCAATTATATTTATTTAGTATATAAATATGGAGCAATGCAGTTTGCTCCATGAACCATTAGGAGCGCATTGTTTCAGTGAAAAGTGCGTTGTTATTGAACAAGGACGATCCACATCACAGCTGCTGGGTCTTCCAATAGCTAACAAAGGGAGAGGGTGAGTACAGGTACACACTCAACATTTTAAAATATCACGATAAAAGCGGTTATCAGGACGTCTTTTTAGGAATAAATCGTTTTGCTTTCCTTCCCTTCTCGTCAGCTAGCGATATATCTGTTTGGACAAACCGCGGTCATAATGATTATTATACTATGAATATTATTATACTATGATTATTATATTATTATATGAATTTCACACAGTTAGAAAGGTAGGTATATACCCTCCGATCGTTCACTCCGATTCCATTCATTGATGGCCCTTAATTTTGCCCAGATTGGAAGCTTTTTAAACACATATCTCATGGGGAGAGTGTATAATCATTGTAGGTACAAGATTATTCCTGGGAAGGAATTATGTGCTCTACCCCTGATAGATGGGACTAGCTATGCCACCGGGTGAAAGGTTTCCCTAGATATTAAGCGTATGGAACTACCAGGGTCGTTGGAATGCGAATACAATGGGAGATTACTGCTAGGCCCTTCACAGAGAAACCCCAGATGCTGTTCACAAGCGAAAAAGTTCAACAAGTACCTACCTTCTCCACAAAGAGATCAAGGCAGCATAAGCACTCAAACTGAATTGTTTTCATCGCTGTTCTTGATGAAATTTCCATGAAATTCAGTACCATGTAAACTTGGTTATGCATGTTTTTTCCTGAGCCCCAAAAACCCTAATATAAATAAATTTACGTGGTCATATTGTGGAACAAATGGAGGGCATTTTCGGTTTCAGCACACCAAAAAAACATGAAGTTTAGGCGAAATGGTGCAAAGTTTTCAAAATGTCATTTTTTGTATGCCTGTGCAATCACAGTATCTAGGTCATGTAGACTGAATTTAAATATTTATACCTGAAGAAGCAAAGCGAGAGAAGTGAAGAGATAAAGTAAATTGGTATCCCTTGACCCTTCAATAGTGTACGCTATTTTTTCTTGGACACGCGAAAAGCTTTGAGCGGCTTGGTTCCAATTTTCGGTGTGGTTTTCTTTAATCCATAAACTGTAATGATACACTCCATTATTGAACTCGTCTGCAAATGAAAAGAATACCATCGTGAACCTTGATATTATTACAACTATAATGGGCAGGTAACTACATAAATGGTTCAGGAATAGCTTCCTGAGACGAGTACTATACAGTATTATACCTTCTATTTCGTTGTTGGAAGCTGTTGAAAAATGATTTTTCATTCTCCGAGCATTATAATAAGCAGCATACAACGATTCATTTAGACTGAGGCCGCCAAGCCATTTCGGGATGATCCGCCCACAACTACCGGCAGGAACTGGTATCCCCATGAGAGCTGATAAAACAGAAGTGAGATCCGTTTGCTGGATGGCGTGATCCCTAAAGCACCAAACAACAAGGGTAGGTACCTATGAAGCCTACGAACCTATGAAGCTCGAGGGTCGAGGCATACATGAAGATGGCATATTAAGCCGGATAGGTTACGAATGTTCTTGTTCACACTGCAAAGAATCTTATTGACTTATTACATTGCAAAAAAAAAAAAAATCTTTCCAATTACTTTTCACATTCCCATTACAAGCAAGCTTTCGTTATTCAAAAGAATAAACCAAAAAACAAAAATTCTGTTGTAGAAAAAAAACTAAAAAAAAACTGGTGTTTCGAAACGGTTTCCATTGGAGACAGCTTCGCAGCAGGAAAAACGAAGAAACAGTTCCGCGTTTCTGTTGTTTTGGCCTAGCCAAAATTTCTTGAAGCGTTACTGTTGCCGAAGCTGTTATTTTGAAACAGCTTTCCCGAAACTGTTTCATACAATAAACGAACTGTTTCATGTCTCAAAAAGAACTGAAACGCCCATCCCTACTATAACCTAGGTCATATGCCATAAGGATTCCTACTCATTGCACTAAGTCTACTGCATGTCGCTTGCACTTGCAGGAGAGACTGTGGAGTAAACTACCTACAGCGGTTTGCTCTTTCCTCCAATTTGGGCGTGTCAGCAGTGCGTCTCTTAAGTATACTGGATCTGATGGCTCCAATATCTGATTTGTTATATTTCAATTCCTTATCATTTCAATTATTTGTAATTGTATTTTCCGTTCTTTATTTTTTGTGTTTTTTCGTTTCTTGTTTGTAAAATTTATTGTATATTCACGAGTTTTTCCTGATAATCTGATGTAGGTATGCTACGAGGGACTAAGTCCTAATATACAATAAATGTTATTTCTATTTCTAGTTCTAATTTATTTTAGATCAAGCACTTGGTATAGCCAAGCACTTCCAGAGGGGGCTCACTTCAAATCAGAACTGCAATTGCTGTTGATAAAGACGACAGGAACTGTGATTTCTTCGAGCGACGCACCACCGTGTCCACCAGAATTTTTCATTCCATGATCCCCAGTCAACAGGATCAGTCCATCGCCACCATCGACTTCTTTCTATCATCGCCCAACAAAAACCGAATTGGATTATAGAATGAGGAAATCTAGCATAATCAGTCAAATATTTCCGCACTCCAGGATCCTACATCGCTACAGACGGTCACAGACGAACGTTCCAGATGGAGCGATGGATGGGAATGGCCGGATTGAATGGAACGACAGGCATTTTCAGGGGGTCACAGATCTGTCGTTTTGGTGTTAAGTTCTAACAGTCGTTTTAAGTTGTTCCGTTACCAATACTCAGTGCCGCTATGGAATCATGAACAAGGACACCCTTCTTTTTCAACGGCTGTATGCTTATACGTAAAAAGCAAGATGTGAAAAAAGCAGAGCCCAGTCAAATTACCAAAAAAGGCCTTACGATTAACTCAGACAAAACAAAAAGAGGATTATCTTAATCCACTTTGGGGATCCCAAATAGAAGTAATATAGATAAGATTAGATTAATTATAGGGACTAAGGAGTGGACCATACGTACCCCATCCGCCGTACCAAAACCTAGGCTTATTGTGTGGACCAGCGATTCTGACGCTCATATCAGTGAAAAGTACACTGAACTTTTTTAACTACGTATGAATTTTGGCTCAAATGGATTTTTTACTGTACTATTATATGAAAATAAAAGTGCCTATGCAGTTTTTCCGCATTTCCTAAAGTGGAACATAATGGTTGGCTATTGCGAGCAAGAAAATTCCGTTATCGCCTGTATTATTGGCATCAACACCAGTTCCAGAGACAGAATTTCCCCGTTTTAACATGATATTCGCGTAGAAATTTTTTTTTCTCCGATTTATTCATGTCTACTGATATCTGAGCATACAATAGGGCGATTCCCATGCAAATAAGAACAATTATTTGGGATATAATTCACTGTCCAGAGAACTCTTGATAAGCGACAGGGCTTCAGAAGTCATGCGATTTTACCTGGAGATCGAATGATTTTTCAATGGAATTTTCATGCCTCCTGAACAGCCCATTTTTGATCAACAACTTTAATGTTTATCGCGTCCATAAATCAACATGGAGATTGTGAATGAAACTATTGAATCATAATGATAAACCAAGCTAGAAAGTAACCGGATGGACAACTGGACTGATAGTTGTGCCAATTTGACGCACTCAGTTGGTCTTATTTTATTATTTATTTTTTTGCTCCTGTAAAGTAATTTTATTGAAGTTTTTGGAGTGACAATGGGTCTCTCGCCCATTGTATCCCATTGCCGATATGTTGAGATGCTTATAAATACTTACAGAAAGATCAACAAACTCACCAATCTATGAAGATGTTCATGAATTTCACGGACTATGTCGTCCATTTCCGCCAGTTTCGTCGGAATTGATGAACTGTACGGGCCTTCGACGTGCCCTATATGGTCGAGGCCCAGGAAATGTAGAATCATCATATCCCAGTCGGATCTAAGAAGTTCTCTCCTCAAATTGCGCGTTACATTATTATCGACCTGCGGGACACGTTCGTTATTTCAGTTGAAAAGCCGTTTTTCATGGAAGACATCAACATTTTCAGTTATATCGCT
The DNA here is from genome assembly GCA_954871275.1 of Leptopterna dolabrata. Lineage (NCBI taxonomy): Eukaryota > Metazoa > Arthropoda > Insecta > Hemiptera > Miridae > Leptopterna > Leptopterna dolabrata. The sequence goes on along the minus strand of OX940986.1, from coordinate 16,725,696 downwards.
GATCGATAGTGCCAACTATACCAACATCGTAGAAATCATTGACGAAAAATGAGGACGTCCCTTCAAACCGTTTGAAACCCTTCGGATAGAGCCGCAACCATGTGTCGTCCCCGTAAAACACAATATTGTATCCATGCTGAGATGCTTGATCAATGATGTTATCATCCGACATAACACCTGATGAGCCCAAGTTGGACATTATGTCCAAATATGTGGGGACTGCGCCAGTTACAATGGCCTGTAACAATAAAGTGTAAGTGCCAGGTGATTAAAAAAAAACACATGGTTTCATTTGTTGTTCTGAGATAATCTGAGTCAAAGGGAAGCTTCTGTTTGTTAGTAAAAACAAACTAGCAAAATTCTGTTTGTTAGCAAAATTCGAAGCCAGTAAGGACTGCCCTCAACGCTCCTCAACATCCAGTAGCTTTCTTACGGCAAATGATAAACCGTGAACGAATCAGCAGCACTTCAAATGAATTTTTTTTCCCCAGCTGATATCTATCTCATTACAAAGGTAGAATGTGACTAAGGGGCATATGGATACTCCTCCTCAACCAAGTCATGGTTTATAACGGCTCAGTATCCATCTGTGGCATAAAGCGATATCATCAAATCTTCACAAATTATTAATAGTAGCAATTCGATATATCGGTAGGTACCTATAACAATATTTTATTCATTTTTCAAGCCCCTTTAAATTTGTTAGAAAAAAAGTGAAATTATTCACATTTTCATAAAGAAAAGCCTCTTTTCGAATGAAAATAAGCGCGAAGAAACGAATATTTCAAAGAAAACAAGGTTTTTTGGTGCTTCAAGAGGTGAGCACGGGGAAAAGGGAGGTAATGTAACCAATTTTCTTTTTTTAAATGAGTAAAGGTTTGCATCAATGTCTCCCTTAGATCAAGCTTCATAATAATATATAGTCAAAATGGGAAAAAAGGTGGAGGAAAGGCTTGGCACAGCCACATGAGAACTGAAATCTACAGCAGGAAAAGGAGGAAGGTCAATGCTAAAGAGTAAGAAGGGAGAGGGTAGGAAAAAACAGGGAAACAAGGGGGAAAGAAAGTCAAGAGAAATGACAACACTGTGAAGAAGGTTCTCCTGTTACCTTACCCAAACTTGCTGCAGTTTCCAACGAGTGATGCAAAAAAAAAGAAACAAAAAACATAAAAACCACAGTCATGCAGCATGGCTATAAGAGCGAATTTTCGAAGTTTTTGGCATCTTCCTCCTCTGCCTAAAATTTTCTGAAAATTAATTTTCGGCCCATGTTTTCCCAACTTGATACCATACAAAATTAAAACAGGAGTAGTTTTACGCAAAGTAAAATTTGGGGTGGAAGGAGGGGGAGGGGGAAATCAAAAATGTTTTGAATACCAGAAGAGTAGGTATTGGGTACGTAACAAATTTTTTGTTCCATTTTTTGCCGAGTAACACCTTGGTTTGTAGATTTTCCAACGCTGAACACGATGGTGAAGTCAGAATTGCGATATCCCATTCCGTTATCAGATTAGAGCAGACGAACCAGGAAGAACATCTCAAGAAATAACCACGTTCCTTCATCTTCAAAGTGCTCCAGTTTGAGAATGGAATGAGATATCGCAATTCTGATTTCACCATCGTGTTCAGCGTACAAAAACCTTTAAAATGAGGTGTCACTTGTCAGACTTTTTCATTTTGGGAATTTATGAGTAATTTCCCCCCCCTAAAACTCCCCAAAACTCCCCCTTAGGGTGACCCGATTCTGCCCATCTTCGAACTTAGCCTGTCGATTGCCAAGACAGATTTTTCGTGCAAATTTGAACTTTTTATCTCAATTCTTTCGAGAGTTATCGTCTGGAATGACACATACATATATAAATATATATATAAATATATAAATATATACATATATACATATAATTTTTGGTGTCTTTCGGCAGGGAATTCAGGATGGTCTGAAACGGATTTTGGTATAAAAATCTTTCGGAAATTCGAGTTTTAAAAATTTTGGACCGAGAACAAAATGAAGAAGAAAACTGCAACTAAAAAAAATCAGTCATGCAGCATGACTTAATGAGCGAATTTTCAAAGAAATATTCGAATTAATGGCTATGGTTTTGAATAAAGGAAAACTTCGGTCTAAAATTTGGTTTTCTATGTATATTCTCTTCGTATTTATTTTAATTTGTACGTTTTGTCCATCCTGATTCTACCGTTTGTTTATTACGTAATTGTACTAAGTGCTTATTTATTTGATCGCTGTGGGTAAATTCAAGGAGTTGTACTAATCGTTTGCCTCCCCCTTTTTTGCTTCGAACTCTCGTCTTCAATTAATACTTCTCACATTTTTCAATCTGACCACTCTAAGGGGGTGGGGGTAAGAGTTTAAAGATTATCCTAGTTTTGGGTAATTTTTGCGCACTTTAAATGCTCTAATTTAAGAACGGATTTAGATATCTAAAATCCGATTTCACTATCGTGTTCAGCGTGCAAAAACCTTTAAAATGAGGGGTCACTTGTTAGAAAATAACATTTTGGGGATTTTTGGGTAATTTTTGCGCACTTTAAATGCTCTAATTTGAGAACGGATCAAGATATCTAAAATCCGATTCCACCATCGTGTTCAGCGTGCAAAAACCTTTAAAATGAGGGGTCACTTGTTGGAAAATAACATTTTGGGGATTTTTGTGTAATTTTTGCGCACTTTAAATGCTCTAATTTGAGAACGGATCAAGATATCTAAAATCCGATTCCACCATCGTGTTCAGCGTGCAAAAACCTTTAAAATGAGGGGTCACTTGTTAGAAAATAACATTTTGGGGATTTTTAGGTAATTTTTGCGCACTTTAAATGCTCTAATTTGAGAACGGATCAAGATATCTAAAATCCGATTCCACCATCGTGTTCAGCGTGCAAAAACCTTTAAAATGAGGGGTCACTTGTTGGAAAATAACATTTTGGGGATTTTTGGGTAATTTTTGCGCACTTTAAATGCGCCAAAACCCTCCTTAGAGTAGGCCAATTTCGCCCATCTTCGAACTTAGCCTTTCGATTGCCAAGATAGATTTTTTGTGCAAATTTGAGCTGTTTATCTCAATTCTATCGAGAGTTATCGTCTGGAGTGACACATATATAAATAAATATATATATATATACATATAAAAAAGTGTTAAATTTCAGGAATCGTTTTAGAATGGTCTGAAACGGATTTCTATGAAGAAAATTTCCAAAAATTTATATTATTTAAATTTCGAAGCCATTGCAATAGCTTCATTTTCTTTGAAAATTCGCTAAAAGGAATGAGTAAAAGTGGAGAATTAGAACGTTCCTCCTTTGATCCTTGTTTTTAGTAAAAGTTTATGGTTTTTGTAAATAAATTCAGTTTTTTGTATTAGGTAGTTTACATAAATTCTCGTTTTTCACTGAATAAAATATAAATAAACAATTGAAGAATATCCAAGGTAACTGCAGTGATAACAGAACAGAGGTCACGAAACTTCAAACTTTGAATTTAATTTACCACAGAATGAAAAAAGTGACATTCAACTTTTTTCCCTGTGCTCTTTTGACGTAAATCCACTCCAGTCAGCTCCACTGTTCTCAAATTAGATGAAACTTACTTATAATGCCAGGAGCAAACTGTTTTTATATAAGTTCTTAGTTTATATAGTCATCAATAAGTATGTACATATATTATTTATATGTAAATTACTACAGGATTATAAGAGTTCCCAAAAGCGAATTTGTAGAAATCAGACTATACCGACAGCGTTCTTTCCTCATCAGAACAATAACAAAATATAACACATTATTGGTCTACGAGTGAACATGAAAGTACCTAAAACAAATGGGTAATTCCCCAAGGCAAAAAGCTCCCGCCGAACAGCACTGAAAGAAATTTCAAGGTTTGAGGGGAAGGAACAGGTTTCTATACGCACTTCCAAGAGCGAGGTTCGAAGCACTGAGCATCCTACTTTGGCGGGCAAAATGGATATCAATCCTTTTTGCGGCTGAGGAGGTTTTCTGGACGAGTAAATTTTCACAACAATGGGGGGAGGGGGGGGGGGGTCGATTTCCTTGACTAGCCGGCATGGAAGGATATTTGCAGATGATCGAGATCAATGATTCTCGACAAGAAACGACACACTTATCATTAGATCACACATACTTTGATTCGTGGCAGCGTCACAGTAGGCACGTCAACTTTTGCGGAAAGTAAACATGACTGCCTGCCACTGAGTTGCTCCTTCAGGAAAGGCATTCTGTCACCTTCCGTGATGAAATCCACTCGCAACGCATCGATTACGATCAGAACCACTTTGGAGTAATGTCTTCTGTACAACAGTTTTTCGTTCAATCTGAAAAACAGGTTCTCAAGTAGTCGGTAAAACAGTAAATTATGACAGAATTCCATTTTACGTTCACATCCGGTAGCCGACCTTAGGGACGTCTATGTCTCAGAGTATGTTTTTAAGGATAGAGAAAGTACAAGGCATGAAATAGCTTGATACAGTATTCGTCATTTAAAGAAAAATGTAAAGAAACTGCTTGGGGTTTAACGAAAATCGGGTCTGTTTGTCGAAAAAAATTTAACATAAAGTTAAAGAAGCAAAAAGAAATATTATGGAGTTTGGAAAAAAGACAGGCTGTGATGTAGAGATAATTCACTGCCACCTCCTAGTGTCGGGGACAAGTTAAAACCTAAAAAACAAAATAGAGGTGGAAATAATGTAGTAGCTGGTTTCCTCTATCGTTACTTGACCATGCTAGAATGATAAAGTGACGTTAGACTGAATGAGCAGAGACCTTGATCGCTGAGATCCCTATGGATACTATAATGCCTTACCACTTTTACACAGCCCAACCAAGCCGTAGACACAGGATCCGTGCTTAACAGGTTACACCTACTGGATACCTTTATTTCACATTTCCTTCCTTATATTACACAATTTATTATCACCTTTTCCCACACTGTTACACCCTTTTCACAGTTACTTGAACTAAAATATTCCAATAATCATTTTATTTTTAGACTCACTGGAATTCCCCATTGAACCCGAACAACAGTTGTCTCCAAAAGGGGAGCCTCAGTAAACATTCCTTCAAATTTATTATAAATAACCTATAACCGATAAATATCCTATTTACTAGTAATTTACCGATTTACTACAAACCTCTTTACTTATTTGAACTATCTCAATAAGATCCTTATCCACTGTAAAGTCAGGATCACAAATAATGCAGGTACAGTGATCTTTCCTCGAATATACAGGAACTACAGACATAAAGTGCATTGCCTATCAACATCCCAGAACGATATTTTCAGTAACCAACCTGTTATCGCCTACAGATGTTGGCAGGTCCTTGACGGTAGAAATAGAACCAACAGGTGGCTTGATCGGGAAAAAACCGATCAAGAACAAAGCGCACGCCAAAATCTTCAGGAAACAGACGAACAGGATAAGGTTTTTCTGAAAACGCGACGAAGATTTTTAAATTAGGTAGGTAGCAGGTACTTGTTACGTTAAGGGTAGAAGGCAATTTTTTTCCTGATAAAAAACGCCTTGAAGTGATGGATGATCATGTACCTTTTTCTCATAATCTATTGAAGATATCTTCGTGAAATTTTTAGGAGTTGTTATAGGTATATCGAAGTACCTTTTAGTCATAGAACTTTTGGATATACCGCACAGAAAAAATTTACCATACTACAAAAAAATTCCAAGAAAAGCGAGTGAAATGTTGACTTCAAAAAATTTAAAAAAAAATCCCCCAGATTTCAAAAAGTTCTATGACTTAAATGTGTACTTATAGATACTTCATGCCTGGTAAAAATTGCATTCAATTCCATCCATTAGGGACTGAGAAAAAGGTATTTCAGTGAAGAAAAATGTAATTTTTCAGGAGAAGCAAATTTCGAAAATCAAACTTTCCCGCCCATTTAAGTCATTGTTTCTGTCTAGACTCTGTGGTTTCTGAGTGTCCATCTATTGCCTTAGATTTTGATGGGTACCTCATTAAACTACAATGCGGTTTACTCACCGAGGGAGGCATGGCATGTGGCTCACTTGTCAAACGTAGGCACCTACAACATACAAAATATGACAAGACCTATTTTTTCCTTTTTCCAAGATCTAAACTGTACTAAAGCTGGTTCAGTACTCCGACGTAGAGATCCTTCCTGAATAAAGAGATGAAATTCACTACGGTGCCGGCTGAAGCTTGATCAGATGTTCGCGGTATTTGATTAGATATTAGAGTACTTGATTAGATATTAGAGTACTAGATTAGAGAGATTAGATAAGGTACTTGAACCGAGTACATTTATCGCTCGCGCGCTATCATTTCGGAATAAACTACCACATTTGTAAACCTTCGTAAACTAGAAACACACAAACCGTTATCAAGTATCAATATCAACCTTATCTCTTCTTCCTTTTCACACATGGTGGTGTTGGTGGTAGTTCTCAGCTTCGTTGTCCTCCTTTGGATGTCGGACATAGGAAGAATGTGAGACTTCTTCCATGCTTTTCATATTTGGTCACACTCGTTTCGGAAAGCTCCATGGAAGGATATATCTCTGTAGTTTGGTGACTGTGGAAGAAGTGAAAATTCACATTTTCCTACAAAACTGATCCTATTCATTATTCATATTTTCCTAATTATATTGTTATGGCTATAGAATACTGATACTAACGTTACAGCAATTTTCCCAAATGCCGTTCAATCTAATGATCCGATCTTCAATCTGAAAACAGATTCGGATTCTTCGATTTTTAACATGGATATGTTTTTGCCCTGGGGGGTCATTCTAAAATTTGCGACCGAAAAAAATGCAACGCTGCAACCGATAAACAATTTGGAGATGTGCGTGTTTAGTTACCGACAATACCCAGCAAAACAATAATGAAAAATATCTCCACATCTACGGTCTACGGATTATACTAGATGCACTATAAGGCCCTGAAGTTGATGATAATAATCATGCATGGCTGTATGAAATCGAGTTGGTTTTTCTGCGATTATTTCATTTGGTGAATGAGCACAAACCATTTTATTGAACAAATTGGAAGGTAGCGATTGGAAGGTAGCACCTAAAAATGTGCCTTCTAATAATGAAATGATGATGATGATGTTGGAATTTTTTAGATCCGAATAGTGGTCGTCTACGTGCAGCTACATAAAGTAAGTACTTACCTAGTGAACGAAAATACAGCGCCCAAAAACATATCCATGATTCAATGTTTTTCCATGAAGTGGAAAAATTTTCTTGAATTTTAGCCGTAGTTTTCTCTTCTCATTTCTTGAGACCCAATTTTGAAGAAGGATTTACCTACTTATTTACAATTTTTTTGTTTTTTCTGTGTCCCCTTTTCGCGTTCATTTTTTTTTCTTGTTCAGAGGTTTCATAATTAATTTATTTTCCTTAAAAGAGAATTTTCCTTTTTTTTCATTATTATTGCATTTCATAGAAGAGCGTTAATTTGATTTTTTCCCATAGAAAAAGGGTTCATTTGATTTTTTTTTTTCAATTACCTATAGAGTACTTTTCTATTTTTTTTATTGGAGGCATACTATTCATTTTTTTGTTGTTGTTGTAAAAATGGCATCGTCATCCAAAACATGTTCATTTTGCAAATTGCCCTTCCCGTGCCACTATTATGCTATTGCAGCACGAGGGAACCTGTGGGCAAAGGACGGCTGACGATGACTTCGTACTATGCGACAGGTGTGGCAGTAATTTCAATTCTCCTGCCCATAATAGTAACTGTGACGCGCCCCCGCTTAAAAAAACGCGGTTTTCTTCCCCACCCTCACCACCAGAAGATAATGATATTTACAGTTTAATTTGTCAATATTGTGGGGAAGCATTTGATAGTCCGTCAGAAACAATCAATCACGAAATGTTACACACTAGGAATTTAAACTGTGCAAAATGTGGGGAAGTTTTTCGTAATATGTTAGACAAAATAGATCATGAATTAGCGTGTAAATGTGATTTGTTATGCGAAACGTGTGGTGGACGTTATGCTAGTGCAGTCCTCTTTGAAGCCCATAGGTCATTATGCACCACAGTACCATCCGCTAACAACAGTAGTCGAAGACCCACTGACCCCCATGTCAGAAATCTGTTAGCCACGCAGCCAAATAATGATTATATCCTACCATACGAGACAGCATTTACCAACCGAATTGCATCGTATTTGATTCAGTCCAATTTTACATTGGATCTACCACTATTTTTGAATGACGTGAGGCATAAAATAAATAGGATTTTACAACAATCCCTCACTGATCACGGCCCGATCAAATTTAATATTTTTATCGACTGCCTGATGGCAAACATTTTGAATGAAGGACTCGAGACCAATATTAAAGTAAAAAATGAAATTTTATTAGATCATTCAGAAATTGGTGGTATTTTAAACAAAATGTTCAAGAAGTTGAATGACGAATTATTAGAATTAGAATTGAAGAAAAGTGGGTGGAATTTTTCTACTAAAGTACCACTAGTTGCTTATTTTGTAATTACTTGAGTAACATAATGTTGAAAACTCCATGAAAAAAAATGTTAAATTCAAAACCGAATGTCGCCACTTGAGCTTGCTTATAAAGATTACAGAACAATTTACAGATTGAAAATTCCCCTTCAAGAGATGAATGTAATACCTATTGGATTGGCTCATGGTGAAGCGCGACGTGGGGGACTGCGTGGTAGCAAGTGCAAACACATAATACAGCAAGTGCAAACACATCATCCACATCTTATTTATTTGGGAATTTAACCCTTTGTTGCATCGTGATGCCTGCAGGCATCATATATGTTTTACGCCCCCAGCACATTCTGTTGAGATTATTTTGAGTTATATTTTGTTTCCTCCAAGCATCAACATGTCCTTGAACTCAAGAAGAGATTTGGTCGCTGTACTTTGAACCCAAGTCAATGTTGACAAAACCAGCAGTCACAGAAAACACTACTATACTACGTATAGTAGTGTTTTCCAGGGCCAGCAGTCTCGTTTTTGACCCCCAGGAGGCTCCGTTCGTGTGTTCTCTGAATTATAAAAGTGTTCATTTTCTCTATAAAAAAATATTTTTTTCATTAGTTTATATTGTCCAGTTTGTGGAGGAATATATTTGTTTTAGTTGGTTTCATTTCTAGTGCCGATTTTTGTGGTTCAAACCTTTGTTTCCTGTAGGCACCATTGTGCTGTTGTGTACATAGTTGAGAGCAATGGATAATTTTACCATTCTTAATTTTAAAACAGTTTTACAAATATTTCAAGAGAACATCTACCAACAATTTTTTAAAGATTCTTACATGTTTCAATAAATTTTAATGCTCGTTAGTACTGGATTTCATGAATGAAAACACTCTTCCAATGCCCAGGGCCTGGCACCGCCCATATGCTCAATGATGCCTACAGGCATCTTTCCGGTGCTGCCCATAGAATACTGATACTACCGTATCAGAATACTGCTGCCCATATGCACAATGATGCCTACAGGCATCTTTCAGTTTTTCGCAGATTTCCAGGAAAAAAACAGTGATTGAATTTTTTCCTTATTTTTCCTGCTGTCCTGAGATCTATTCCTACCACTCAGATTTTTTTCACATCAAAAGAAAAAAATCATGCATCAAAGGGTACAGACTCGAATCTCATCTTTTATCCTCCTTTATACATATTTTATCTCATCTTTAAGTACGTACAGTCATGTCACAGGATGAGTGCATTGATGGTCCATACCACGCTGAAGCTGGAATGTAAAGGTACCACTGGGCCTTTATACAGGGTGCCCCATGTCCTTACTCCCAGTTGCAGGACTACTAATGAACATTTCATCCAACATCCACAGTGTTCACTAAAAATCCGAGGGTAACTACTCCTAGATATTGTGTCTTCCGGATAAGGATTACCCTGGATAACCCCAGATTACCCTGAATTGCTTTGTTTTGTACAGTTTTTCCCTGGATTACCTCCTGGATAACCCCAGATTATCCTTGTCGTGATATCCTCCCAGAACATCACTCCATGCATGTTATTTAGATCTCACAAAATAAACCAAAGGAATGAAGTGGCGGACGTGACTAGGTGCAGGTAGCTCCCACCATCCTTCAACTGACGTGTATGGGGGAGAGTAGACCCAGGAGTATACCTAAAAACTTGCCTTTTTCGCCTACTGCTTCATTCTGCGCTCAAACCAAGTCGATGACTTCTCTCTCTCCTATATCTAAAAGATCCCAGACTGGTGTTAACCATATAGGTAAAACTATCCATGAGTGGTAACCACTGGGCATATCCTCCTAACGTAACTCCTCCCTGACTTCTGTTCAGGTCCGATACCTCGTCTTCCTTCACTCACCTCGCCTCACCTTACCTACCAAACCAATCCTGAACTACTTTTTTGTTTCCTACCATTTTTTCAACCCGATTACCTCCCAAATAACCCCACATTACCCTGAAGTACTTTTGTTTCATACCTACAGTTTTTTCACCCGGATTACCTCCTGGATAACTCCAGATTACCCTGACCTCCTTCTTGTTCTGTACAATTCTTTTACCTGAATTATTATAACCTTGAACTAATTTCTGTTTCATATGGTTTTTCCTCCAGGATAACCCGGAATACCTAACTCCGGGAGGATAACCAAACACTCGTCCACCAAATAACGCGAGCACTTACCACCCTCTAACAAATCAGAGTTTATGGACAATGAAAGGTTTCTACACAGGCCTACCTTTGGCAGATGCTGCTATGAATTACAGTGAAATGAATTCAACTTGAAACCTCTCATTCTAGGGTGTTGCTAATTTAGCAGTCCAAAGAATTTGAAAAAAATGTCATGCTGGTACAGGTTCCTTTCTCAGCAAAAATGATGGTATTCGAGGCAATTGTGAGCCGCGATGTCCATTCTGTTATGCATCGTAAATGTGGGGATTCAAAAATTAAGACTGTGAGTTAGGTAGGTATTGGTCAAAATGGCTTTCTCCCTCCCTCAGAATACACCAACGTAGCTGCTGTTTGAGGAGTTGGACCTAAAACCACTGTGTGTACATTGCAAATGCACTTAGATTATATCAATGCTATAAGTATCAAAAATCCCCGTCTGGAGGCTACAAGTTTTGGGAAAGGTGTCTGATAAAAAATGTGTTTTGGGCCAGTCTGGAGGTTGAATTTCGGAGTAAAAAGTAAACAGCCATTCCAGGCTGGCACTTTTCGTCCGACTGCCCTGCCAGCGTCCCGGACGTGATCAGCTGTCCTCCAATGGAAGGATCAGAATTCGACCTGATCATTTTGCTCTTTACTTGGCTACTCATCGCCTCGCCCCCTTGAGTGGAGAGGGTTTCGCCTCGCCCAACAGCTACATGGGACATACTTGGACGTGTCACGTCGGTCACCTATCCAAGTACTAACCACGCTCGAGGTATCTTAACTTCTGTGATCTCACGGGAACCGGCTTATTCCACCTGATAAGGCCATGGTGAATTTCGGAGGATAAAGAGAAGGTTTCGAACTGTACATCATGTCGGAAAACTCCTGGTGAACTGCAGAAACAGGGGGTCATCGTCTGAAAGGCATAGCAAAAAGACCTCTAATTACATTGGTTCGACAGACTTGCTTCAGTCTGGGATGGTAAGCCGTTTAGGGTATCCAAGTGGTTTCTCAAGTTGACAGACGATGTCCTAGCACTCCGATACCGAGATAGACAGTGAGCGTGAGTTCAAGATGATAGGGAATGGGTACCAAGCAAAGTTTGTCTCATTTTCATGGTTCTTTGAGCAATCGACAAACTTACTTGTAGACATTGTAACCGCTTTATGCATGATTAAATAACAGGTTTAACCTTGCCAAGGTACGTTGAAAACAATTACTTCACAATTTTTCTCAAAATTCTCGAGTCCGATTTTCTCAAAAATTGTTGGTACCATTATCATTTATAATATATTATTACCTACAATACTATAACTTAACTAGGCACCAAGAATGCAGCAGCTGGGGAGGATCAAGACACCTGTACACAGAGAGTCACCTGAGTATACTGGATACTATCAGGACAGAGCCAGTGACTCAGTCAGTTCCCGATTTCATGTTGGAAAGAAAGAACTTCGACCTACCCTTCAAGGTCATCATAAATGATCGCGAGACCTGGAAAAGAGGCCTGCCTCAATTTGAACCAGGCTCACTAGTCTGGTATACAGACGGGTCTGTGATGGGGGGTAGGGCTGGGCTCGGGGTACATGGGCCAAACTTTCGTTTGGCCAAGCCCCTTGGCAGCGCAGCCACTATCTACCAAGCAGAAACCCATGCTATAGAAATTTGTGCGCAAGAGGTTGCCAGGAAAAGACTCAAAGGCGCAAGGATCTACATCCTCTGACAGCTAGGCAGCTTTAAAGGCCATTTCGTCCTTCTCTATAACATCTAAGCTGACCTGGAGTTGCCTGACTTCCCTCAAGGAGGCTGCCCGTAACAACAAACTTACGCTGCTATGGGTGCCCGGCCATGAAGGAATCGAGGGCAACGAGACCACTGATCGCCTTGCTAAAAAGGCATCGGAGTCTATCCCATACGGCCCCGAAGTACAGCTCAGGATCACCAGGAGCTTTATTGCTCTACAAGTGAAAAAATGGGAAGACGAACAAAGGGCCACTTATCAAAGCGGCTGATAAGCTTTTCCAAAAAGCGGGCGCAAGCCCTCCTATCAATGAGGCGCAAAGACCTTCGTACCATCGTCGGTCTTCTCACTGGCCACTGCCCTCTAAGGTATCACCTTAAAAACATTGGCAAAGCCAGGACTGATATCTGCCACCTCTGTACTGAGGCAGTGGAAACAGCAGAGCACATCCTGTGTCCTGCTGTAGCATCAACATGATTCTGGCACTTGGGGGTGGGGTTCATAACACCAACGATGCTGCTGCAGAATCACCCGCAAGCCTCCTCCACTTTGTGAGAGAAGAGGCCATCAACCGGGTTCTTAAATGAAAATAGGGACAGACGTCAAAATAGATCTTCCAGGCCTCATTGACAAGGGGCTCGGTACCCACCCCATTGGGGGGAAAAAAACTTAACTACAGCGTAATGTCCTTTTACCATCATTTGGATGCAATTATACTAGTTGAATGCTAAAAACACTATAGCTGTAGCCACAGGAAACTGAGACCAGGTAGTCAGGGGAGAGCAAAACCAGGAGCTAACAGGTTCTTCTTCTCTTTCTTTAAAGTTGCAGCCAGACAGACGTCATCCTAGACACCTACAATCGTGACACCTCCTGGAGCGTCCTTTGGCATACTTGAACCGAGGGATGTATAATAACAAGTACCGATGGTTCATTGTTGAACAAGTAGGAAACCAGTGCTGATCAAAAACAGCTGAGATATTTATTTTACAAGAAAAACAGGCAAGTTGAGAAATAAAATAATGAAAATTATTTAACAAAATCTATTTACAGTAATTTTGATGTCTAACATAACACTTTCCAGAAAATTTAGCAACATAAAACAACTAAATGAAGTGTGACTGTTATATTAAAGCGCACAGGACTGCTACTGAATATATACATTCACGGAGTGGCAGACTGAGTAGGGCGGACAGGGGGTGCAGGCGGTATGCTGCCAGGCGGTTGAGAAGATTTAGGGTCTTTTTCCTTATTCCACTCTTTGAGGCCTTCAGGAAGAGTGGTGTCTTCTTCAAAGGAGCCGGTCCCTTCAACGAAGTCTTCATACGTGGATTTCTCCGGGAATGGACGGGGGCCGAGCAGCTCGATCATGTCATCTCGGCTGAGGATCTCCTGTTTGAGAAGCCTCTCTGCGACCTAAAGAGATGAATGAGTAAAAAAAGAGACTGGTTATCAGTTCCAGAATCTATCGATACATGCCCACACAGGCGCCTCTGGTTGTGCTGATCCCCACTTCAAGGAAGCCACCCTTGCTAATTTGTCTGCTGACCTACAAATTAATCAGTAAATGAAGGACTTTCTGATGAAATTACCTCTGATTTCTTCCTGGAACTACAGATTTTTTGTTTCCTTTTATGACTGCAGGCCACCTTTATAGGGGGGAATGAAATCACCGAAAGGCGACAGTGGTGGCACATATGGCTCAGACGTTCAAAAGATGGACCCCCCACCACTTACTGATACTCAAAGGCTTGATCAGAAGCCATGTTTGTTCCATGCCAAGCTGAGTCAAGGGATAATCGATACCTACTGACACGAATACTGAGACAATACTTCTCATTTGACACCACTGCTTTTGGTATTGATACTTTCCATTCAATACTGGTAGATACTAGTAGAAGAAAAATCTTTATTTTTATTCAAGTTCTACATAAATATTTTTAAACTAATGTTGGCATAGAAGGTAACAAGAGGGCAACATTTTGTGGTCTTTTCCCTCAGTATCAGTCGTAAGGTTTTCAACATAAGATGCAGCATGTAGCTCACCCACAGAATTCTTATTCGTGTCAAAACAATAGGGAAGTTATTACGTGAGTTTCAAATTTTTTGGTAGGTATGAAATGAACTGTTGATATAGTTCGTCTCCCTTACTTTTGAATACTTTTTGCAAAACTGAAGAAAAATAAAATTGTTCACAAATCTTAATTTACGAGTATTTTTAAGCTGTGTAGGTACAGTGACATTGCCTTCATAACTAAACTGTTAAGGTTTTTACAACAAAGTTTTTAAAAAAGGGCGGGGGGAGGGGGGATGGTACCGGTACCCAGCCCCACTTTCCTACAGTAAGCAGTTTTTATTCAATGACTGTTCAGTTTCTAGACCAGCGACGTCGCTGCAACCCCTCCTACCTGGCTGGGACTCCCTTGATCAGTGTGACGTCAATACTGCACGGAACTTCGAAAAATCATAGTATAAAAACTACTCATCATAGGAGAGTGCGGTTAACGCCAAAATTCTTGGGGTGGAACCTTTTAGTTATGAAAATAAAAGTACATTTTTCAGACCCACGGGTATTTCAAATTCTTTTGTCACATAGATCCATTGTTCTTAACAGAAAATTCAAATTTAAATAAAAAAAAACCTTACCTTAGTGACATTATCTTTATGACTGAGGAGGAGCTCCTTGGTCCTTTTGTGAGCGGCTTCGACCAACAAGCGAACTTCCGCGTCGATCAATTGCGCCGTGAACTCGGAATACGGCTTCTCAAAGACCATATCCCCTGGTTTCGGCATGTCGAAGCTGAGGTTGCCCACTTTCTCGTTCATTCCGAAGTGAACCACCTGGGTGGAACAGAGGAAAGATAAGTAAGAAACGCCTTTTGAAAGCATCAGATCTGACTGGGTAATCAGATGTACTGACACACGGTGGCCACCAAATCAAGAATTCCAAATTCCCTTGCTTTCCAGAGATATTTCCCTGACAAAAACCATGTATTTTAATAGGAACACACAAAACCTTCAATTAACGCTATGCTTGGCAGCAATTGAAACAAATAAACTGATCCCCCCACCAGAGCCACGTCAAACTTATTAACTCCAAGTCTCTCTATTGTTTGGAATATAAAAAAAGCCACAATGTTAATTTAAACTGGTCTTTATTGTCAATAATGTAATAATTATTAATGATAAAAAGTAATAAAAATGTATTCTTTAATAATTTAAAACAGCCTTTGTCTGTTTGGTATCAATATATTGGAGCAAAATTCTATATGAGTAAGACTAGTTTGGTTGACTAGGAGGGTAGTACGGAATGGTGGTGGCAAATTATCCGTTTTAAGTTAGTTATTTATTGCACAAAAATATGTTTCTATTAATTATTATCAGAATATTAATAATTTAATCATTATCAGAATTCCCTGACTTTTGCTGTTTTTAAAGAAATTCCCTGACTTTCCCTGATCGACGGCCACCCTGAGTTGAATATATACAAACCTGTGCATATGCGCTCTCCGTAACCTTTTTCAGATCATCCTGAGCACCAGTGGTGATCCTGTTGAAAAATATTTCTTCAGAAACCCGACCTCCAAGCGTCATGCACATTCTGTCCAGTAGCTGTTCCTTGGAATACAAATACTGCTCTTTAGGCAAATACTGCGCATAACCGAGGCCTTTTCCACGTGGGATTATGGAAACCTGGAATACGAATTACATACAAAAAGTTTTAATACACAAGTCAGGCACAAAGATTGATAGATGTTCGATTGTGTTGAAATAGATTCCAAGTTAAGGCAATGCCAAGACTCCAGGAGGGGGGGGGGGGGGGGGATAAAAATTACAGGAATATTTAAAAACGCTGCAAATCCCTGCACAACGGTTTATCATTTTGTACAGAATACCCTTCTATATAATAAATGTACAACCAACTCGACTTCATACAGCCATCCTTGATTATAATCAGGTGCTCCCTAGCGATGATATCCGGGCGGGATTTATACCGTTTGATTCACGATCGTGTTGACGAAGCTTTTTGGTGCACACGAACGGCTGGACGTACAATGCTCCGGGTGGTCTCAAAAAAGTGTTTAGCTCAAGATTAATTTAATAACGTAAAAAACCATACCCTTCTATCGAATGTTTTCGAGCTACGGCGTTCTGAAAATTTCAACCCTATTTTGAACCCCTTAGAGATGACTGATAGTAACGCCGAGCTTCGAGGACCAACTAGACCCGAACGGAATCTATAACCCGAATTTCATCAATTTTTATTCATGGTAACTAAGAAAAGTGGCCAGTACGGCTACGGCGTACGGCGGACAGACAGAAATTATATTTATTGCATTTTCGGATTCTACATACCTTGAAACGTAAACCATAAAATTTTGAGGGGGTTAGAATTTTTTTTAATGCTCGATTCCAAAGGTTTATTATTGAAAATAATAAACCAAAAGTATTTAAAAAATATATTTACTATTTTAAATTTAATTATAATAAAATTGTATATTTAAAAATTTAAAAATAGGAAGTTTCTACAAACCTAGTTGCGAAAACTTCTTTTCCTTTAGGATTGTTCTAAGCCTGACTAAATAAGCTCATAATACATTATGAAGAAGCTGGCAATTACCAAGATCTAATTAAACCGCAAAAGCAGTTGATAATAGAGGGCCTGGGGATGTTAAGCAGATCGAGGCGAGACCCCGGACGACAGAAGAGTGTGTTAAAATCTCGATTTCAAACATGGGATAAATTAACTTGAACAAAACAAAAAAACAATGATTTAAACAAAAATTAAAATTAAAGACAATTTAAAAAAAAATTACGATTTGTTGTGTATTGTCACGGTTTGTGTGTAAATTTACTTCGACATCACCAAACATCAAATGACTTTCACCTTCAGAAGAGGATCAGCATGCTGAAGGAACCATCCAGCCACAGCGTGGCCGGCTTCGTGGTACGCAACTGTCTTCTTTTCTTCTGGTTGCAGAACGTTAGTTTTCTTTTCCATACCTGCCACCACCCTCTCAATCGCCTGTTCGAAGTTCTTCAAACCGATAGTGCGGCTGAGATCCCTAGCAGCAATAAGGGCTGCTTCGTTGCAAACATTAGCGATATCGGCACCTGAAAACCAAAGAGAATACGGTAAAATGTCAATAGACAGTTTTTGTACTTCCCGTCATCTTTACGCGTTCGACCGTGGAAACGCTGATATGGGAAGACTGACCAGTGAGCTTGAAGCATTCTTTTCCCGTAACGTGTAGTTCTTCGCATACACGGGAAAAGCTACTTCTTCGTGTGCACGGGAAGAACTATACGTATACGTGTAGAGAATGCTTGAAGCTCATTGGTCCGTCTTCCCGTATCATCTTGGCGTATCAGTCACAGGGTGAACGTGTAAAGACCACGGGAAGAACAGAAACAGTCTAATATCACCAATGCCCGTAACGATTTGTATCCAGATTTGAAATCGTTGACGGACTCACCGGTGAAACCAGGAGTGAGGGCAGCCAACTTCCTTGCCAAGTTGTCCTTGTCCAAATCGGATTTGAGCGGCTTCAAATGGACTTTGAAAATCGAAGCGCGTCCTTTAATGTCAGGGGCTGGAACGAAAATTTGTCTATCGAATCTCCCAGGTCGCATGAGAGCTTTGTCGAGAATGTCCACTCGGTTGGTCGCAGCTAGAACCACCACGTTGCTGTTGCTGTTGAAGCCTAAGAGAGCACAATCATTAGCATCAGCATAAATGCAGTTCCACTTGAGTCAACGTCCTCACAAATCATCTGTAACAATTACTGATAGCAGTAATCGATCCTTGGAACCAACACAACGAAATAACACTTTGTTATTACCGTCCATTTCAACAAGGAGTTGATTCAAAGTGTTTTCTTGCTCCGAGTGACCACCAAAGCTCCTCCCTCCTCTCTTCCTGCCGACAGCGTCGATTTCGTCAATGAACAGAATGCAAGGGGCGTGCTTCCTTGCCATCGCGAACATGTCACGCACCTGTACAGAATTTTTATGATAAACATTGTCGCTATTCGGTATAATAACCTGTAAGATCTTCACATTTCTAACTTGAACAAATTATGATTATGTAACAAGGCACCAATACAAACACCACAACGTTTTGACAACTCAGTTTTATTAGACATGGATAGCTGCTACCATAATGGGGAATGGGGAATTTTTGTGGGTTACAAATTCTCTTTTTTTTTTGGACGAATTCTGTTCAATAACGGAAATTACACACTTATTAACCACATAATGAGGTGTTCATATCGTAGTAGTCTGTGCAGAAAACACGTGTGAAATTTTAATTTCTGAGTTCCTACTAGAAATGATCAGGTAAACTGCTGAGTAGTTCAAGTCAAATCCCGCTTGGAGCGCTAGTATACCACTTTAAACGATGTACAAAACCGCAATTGATGGATGGATGGAACCACAAATTTATAAATAAATTTAAAAGAGCAGCACCGAGTTTTGCTAACAATCATTTTGACAAAAATTCCCAATTTGCAGCTTTTTTTGTACATAGATTTTGTTGTAGTCTATGAAATGTACTTTATGTCTTGAAAGAAACAATAATGAAGTCATAGGGCAAAACAGTGTAGGTATCGATAATTTTGGAAAATCTATTGAAATCTGTCCTATGCCAGAAAAATGATCTGCAAAAGGGTGTTCCCTCTCACTGACCAACCCGTACAGTGAGGCCAACCAAACACCACACAAAACCGTTAGCAATAAATAATGCAATAAATAAATAAGATATGGCTCCTTAAATACGATAAATGCCCCAAATTGGCAGCACTGGCTAAACTGCACGCTACGACCAAGGTTAATGAGAAATCACAAAAGCCAACACTGCTCCGGGTCGAGATTGCGACAACAGCACACTCTCCTTTCCCCAGAGCCATCAGACTGTCGCCTTTTATTCAAACCGCTGAGATTTTAGTCCCGTCCCCTCCACCCGGGAACGATTTAATTTTTTTTTTTTCGTTTTAACCGTGTTATTTTATTCCAAAAGGCAATACAGAGAAAGAAAAATTCTATTTTCTTATACATAATAATCGCACATCTAGTTCAAAACAAACAACATGGTTGCAACCTTACCCTGGATGGTCCCACACCAACGAACATCTCGAGGAATTCAGAACCGGACACGGATATGAAAGGCACGTTAGCTTCGCCAGCAGTGGCTTTGGCCAAAAGAGTTTTACCCGTACCAGGCGGCCCTGAAAACATTCAGTTATACAGTAAGTATTGTAGTAGTATTTCACAGAGGACTAAAGAAACGCTAAATTTCAAACGTAGGTTACAATCCAAAACAGGACATACTCGATGAGGAAATCAGAAGGTGGGAAGACCCACCTTAACTGAAATTGCATAAATGAAAAGCAGGAATACGAAACGTGGCAACTTACCAGTGAGCATGGCCCCTTTCGGAATTTTAGCTCCTAGTTCAATATACTGCTGTGGGTTTTTGAGGAAATTTACAAATTCCATGATTTCCACTTTGGCTTCTTCGCATCCAGCCACGTCTCTGAAAATGCAAACGAGTTCCCCATTGGTTCAGGTGATGCTGAATTTCAAAACGCTAATAGCCAATTCTGATCAATAATTTTGAGGTTTTTTTAATGAACGGGTTTACGCAGAAACGCAGTAAACAATGCAACAAGTTCCGAACACAACAAACTGCCGAATGGAACATAAAATCAAAAAAACTAACGGCGACACAAATTGTAACAGAAAGTCCACCAATACAGTATCAAATATATATATAGTGTCGACAGGTACGGTTTCGCAAACTTCGGGAATCCATTTGACAACTAATTTTCAATAATAAATTCCTCTAGAACATTTATCAAAAACCCCTTAATTTTGGAATTTCAAGATTTTTTTCTCGTATTCGACCTTTCACACTAAAATGACCATAACTCCTTTAGTAAAGCAAATAAAATGAATTTTGACGATACCGTTGGAAAGAACGTTAAATTTCTGATAAGATAGACCTCCCGTTAACGATTCTCCGAAATTGCTGCAATCCTGACGAATTTCAACTTTAATTTGGGAAAATTAATACCTACTCCTCGAATTTTATTTTAGTCGCTACACAGTGGGAGTGACAGGCATTTACGAAGTTAAAGTGTTTTCACTTATTTATTTGACAAGTTCTTTTTAATAACAATTTTATGAACGTACTCATGTGCCTTCTTCAATCATTCGATTTTTTTAAAAAGAAAAACAGGTTATTACTACATTTTTCATTTGGTTGCATCAATTATAACCTTCAATATTCAATAGGAATTAAACACGTGATAGGGTGTCTAAAGTGAAGTACTCGTGGATTCGTATTTTCAATGGAGAATTTTCATCATTATTGTGGTGCCACAATTCATTTTTGTCAACCATTAAAACAAATCCGTCTACATTACGAGGACATTCGTTCAAAATTTTCGTTCAATTTTTGATGGTCATGTATTCAATTATTATATTATACTGTATACCAGCTTTTCTATCGCTATTTCATTTTTACCATAACTTCATCACCATTGTGGTGCCACTATTGATCTGAACTATAACTAATGGGTCCGCTGACCAGGTGGTTCACACAATTTTGAAAATAGGCTCAAATTCTGCCCACGTACCACGCTTAATAATACCTAGTTTTAGTACCATTTTATGGCTAACTATTTATTAATCGCTGTAAGATGGTTGATAGATTGGTTATTCCATTCGATTCAGCTGCTGCAAAACATGAAAAACTATACCACACACTTTTTTGACAGATGACACCACTGGTGCCACCGTGGCGCCATTCTCTGGGACCATGGTGGCACCAAAAATTATACAGCAAATTTTGAAGGCCTGGACACTGTGACAGATGGCACCATTGGTGCCAGCATGGCGCCTCTGCCTGGCGTTGTCGACCCACCAAAAACTACAGCAAATTCTGGGGGCCCAACCAAGGAGTATACTGTCAAAATTTCAAGTCAAAATACCCAAACTGCGGCTTTAAGCAGGGTAGCATAGTCACCTGCAGAAGTCGCTCGAGTTTGAAGTAAGAAGCCTCACTGACGTTCGGCAAATTAGGAAAATGAGTTAATTTTGGGACATCATTATTATTGAACAAAAGAAGCCTAGACTTTCCCCTACAGTGTATACCTACTATCATAACAGCCGTTTTCAAAGGCCATGTATGCAAATGTTATTATTTCTCTATGCGTATTCCTTATTATCACCACTGCGGTGCCACTAATAATAAAGGGTTGCAGCCTTACCTAAATCGGACTCCGATGTCGGCAGAGTTGATGAGTTTGGCCGTCGACTCCATCACTCCGAAAATGCCAGAGCCCTTCCTCCCTCGGCCGCCCATCATGTCCGCAGAGCGTCGCATCATATACAAGAGGAACCCTGGACACCGGAGATTCCAACTTTACGAAACATTTTCATGAGCAACAAAATATAATGAAAGCGTTGTTGAACGGTGCTGAAAACAAGATAGAACAGGTACCTGGACTAATAATCAATGTAGGCCACATAATGAACCCAACTACTTATACAGTATCGAGTTTTGGGAGAATTACTGTGGTTCGGGTTTAAATTTTTCCTGAAACATCTCAAAAGAGAGCGTTTTGAAACGCGACGGTTTGTTAAAGAAGCGGGAAAAAACGGGATGGAGACGGTGAGTGACGTCGACTGTTGAGCCCTACCGATTGGTTGACGTGTGCAGCCGACTGGGAGCAGCCATTTGATTCGTCGAGCGGCAATGGATCGTTGGTTCTCAAAACGACGTCACTTCACTAGCGTTTCCAAAAATCAAGTACTTTCAGAATGCGTCGATTTAGCGTAGAAGCAATTTTTCGTTAGACATTTCGTTTTTTCCCCAAATTCTGTACCAAAAATTACTGTTTTGGATAGACGATATCCATTTCAAGTGCAGTATGGCGACTGACACCATAACATACACTTCGATAACGGGAATGAAGAAAGGTCGGTGCTCAAACCATTCCTCAGCACTTCAGCTAAAATCTACCAGGTGGGACTGTATCAAAGAAAAACGGAGTTATTGAAAAAATAGTCTATTTCCACTAATAGACGAAAAAACGCAAAAAACAATAACGAATGGTTATTATGTGTTGCTGACGATGGTTTGATCGCCGAGGCAGGTGTGGCAGTGTTTTTTGCGTCTTTTCGTGTATTAGTGGAAAGGTACTGACTATTTTTTCAATAACTCCGTTTTTCTTTGAAATGGGTTTCCACGATTTCTTCTAGAGTGATTTAGTTCGTGAGACTGTATATTCTTATCTCTAATGTTAACAAACCAAAACCTGTGATCAGGACGGGGTTCCCCATTTTACGATACATCCGAGGCGAATGAGGCAAATAGAAATGAACACACAAGTCACCATACTGGTGCATGCTAAGCACAGATGCTAAAAATTCGACGACTGCCTCTGTCGAAATGTAGGAAACGAAGGTAAATCTAGTAGTCTGAAGTGTTCACCGAGCACACGTCACTAGGTCTGACACTACCACAGAAGCCTGGATCGAAAGCAGAAACTTCGACTTCCCTAGTGTTAAAGTCCATCCTGTCCCTTTCCGGGCTGTGGCTGGATAGATCACATTGGTCTACAAATCGTGGGTTCGAGTCAGGGCCACAGCAGTCGTCCTCCCCGTCCCCACGTAAGGCCGTGAGGCAAAGATTCAGCGGTAAAGCTGGAAACCCTTGATTTCGAAAGTTGACAAACAACGGCTGGGAGGATCCGACGAGCTAATCACCCGTCACCCCCGTAAAGGCCTAAGCCTGCAGCCAGTCGACCAAGGACTTTCAACCGACAAGACCAGGACAGGCAATCAATATATCCCCCTGAAACACTAAAGGGAAGGAATCTATTGGAAGTACGAGGGTCGTCTCAGAAGTATCAGCGATTTTTAAAATGATTGAACAACTTTTTTTTTTTATCCAAAAACTGTATTTATTTCGATTCGGGAGGATGTAAGAAGCTATTTTTGTACATAATGGCCATCAAATTCCAGGCACTTCTGGTAAGAGTTTTCAGCTTTTCAAGTCCCTTCTTGAAGAAAGTTCCGCCGGTCTGCTGATTCCAAAACTGTCGCTTTTGGTTTATTATTCTGTGAATAATACACCTATGTAATCACTCAGCAAAAAATTTGTATAACATCCCCTCAAAATTTTTCTTTTACGTTTCAAGGTGCGTAGATTCCAAAAATGCAATGTCCGTCCGCCGTATCACGTGTACCGGCTTTATTTTCCGTCTAAAAAATTCGTCCTTTCGCACACATACTCCATTTGGGCCCTAGTTTTGTCCCGAAACTTTGCAGCCCGATCTGAATACACCCAGGAGTGTTATAAGTGAAAATGGGTATAAAAATAGGTACTTTTTGTGGTTTAGTACCATGAGCGTTTGAGGTACCGTTTTCCATGTTTTTTGGGACGAGAAGCCCGAATATGAAGTCAATTTTGTCCAAAGAGTGAAACATTGAGGTTCTAACGAAGTTTCAGCCTTAAATTTACGTTAAATTTTGGTCTAAAATCGTCGTTTTTCCGCACACAGTTTGGTCTCCATTTGGTAACACATTTAGGTCCCAGTTGTGATCTGAAACACGGCAGCTCGATCGGTATACACCCAGGGAGGGATTTTTGAGGTTTCAGTGAACATGAGCTTGTGAGGTATCGTTTTCCATGTTTTTTTACGGCGGGAAGACCGGATATTAGGTTCATTTTGACAGAAGAGTGAAGAATTAAGGTTGTAACGAAGGTTAAGCTCCCGAAATTAATTTTTTATTCGTCAAAAACATAGGAAATTGTGCGAAATCACCATACATCTGTATAATAACATTAGAAGTAGTATCAACAGGTGAATCAAGACAATTAAATTAATGGTACTATCAATGATCAAAAATAATCTGTTAAATAAAAACCGAGCCTAATTCGTGTTTTTGGAGGCCAAAATTAGTGGAAACCATCAATTGCACAAGAAAGAAACAATAAATGAACCGCCAAAATTTCTGTACGTATGTACAGTAGAATAATAAACCCAAGTGACAAGGACTTTGCAGCGTGTCCACACTATTTTCTGCTTTTTGGATTCGGGAGTTAAATTGTGAATCCAAGTTTCGTCCCCAGTGACGATCCTGTCAAAAACACCATCGCCCTCACTTTCGAAAAACTGCAGCTTTGCTGGTCATGCTATTTTTTTGAAAATGAGGGCGATGTTATTTTTGAACGGAACGACATTGGGGACGAAACCTCGATTCACCATTGAATTCCCGAATCCAAAAGGCAGAATATGGTGTGGACGAGTCCCGATGGTCCTACCCCAAAAAAATCAACAGTTGTGGAATCAGCAGAACTGCGGGAACATTCTACGAGAAGGGACTTGAAAATCTGCCAGGAACTTGATGGCTATTATGTTGTACAAAAATAGCTTACATCCTCATGAATCGAAACATAGGTTTTGGATTTTTTTTTTAAATGTTGGTTCATCATTTTGAAAATCGCCGATACTTACTTTTGAGACGACTCTCATAGATAAACAGAAGCTTTCCTTACCTACCCAATATCAACAACATACAGACGACACAATGTGCTGATCTGATCTTAGATGTGTCAACTGTGTCGGGAGGATGAGGAGTCACGACTTTGTAGCGTGTATAGTTTTGTCTGACGTTGAATGGCCACATTTTTGACGTTTTATAAGGGATGAGTGGTAGGTAGACTGAAAGCTTCAACACACGAAAATACGATTTAACGAAATTTAATGGGAAACATATCATTAAGGTGTTTCAAACTGCACTTGTAACTAACAACACGAGGAATGTTTATGAATAATTTAGAAACGGCGAGATGTGCTTGGAGGTTAAAATGTAGAGTAGGGCATGAAAGAAATGTGCGTTGAAGTTGAATTTTATGAGGCGGAGGTTCTTTGCTGTTTCGGGTACAAGTATGTTATATCGATTGTCTCAAATACATCGATCCTTGTGGTATCGATGACGGCTCAATATGGCGTCCCGATGCCTACATCCCGGGTGCCGATATCAACTTTCAAAATGAATACGGGAAGACCATTGTAAGGACACAAAAAAATAAGAGTGACTATAACATACTTGTACCATCTATTCAGAAGTCCCAAACAACCTGCTCATTCACGGGATAGTTTCTGGGATTGTTTACCTTTTTTGAGATGCGAGCGCTAGCGAGCATCCAGATCGCTTGACAATGCGAGCGGCGGAATGGGAACTAAACTTCTTGTACACCCACCGTCTTGTCTGATACACGTCATCGATACCACAAGGATCGATGTATTTGAGATAATCGATACAATCGATATTGGCGGGGCTATAACATACTTGTACCCTGTTTCGGGCTACTCAATTATTAAGCCCACTCCACACATGCGGTATACCCAAGCGCCAAATGTTTTGTAAACCCCGAGCTGCCCGTCTCGGGAACAACGAATATTCGTAGAGTTGGCGACCACGGTTTCACGGATATGGCCACTCCCGATACCGACCATCCTCGGCATTATATACTGAGCGGCCATATCCGTAAAACCGTGGAATATAATGACGAATGGTCGGTATCGGATATCATTTGTACCCACCTAAAGAGTAACTCGTGTGAAATTCATCAAAATCGACGGAGTTGTTTGGGAAAAAATGGCAAAAAAAACAGGGTCTACAGAAATCCATGGATTACATGGCTCGGCCTTGGTACTATGGATAGAATTTGTTGTCCTTGAGGTAGTATTCTGCAGGCGATTTTGTAGGATAGTTCAAAAGAGTAGTTTTTCAATTAACAAGCCGGGGCCCCGTTTGGGAAATTAAGAAATGGCATTCCCTGTACTAACAAGGTTTGAACAATGATCTAATCCTACAAAATGGACCACTAGATACTGTTGGGCCAGATTGGGCCTGTTAACGGTTTACACGTTTGCGGATGCGCGGTCTCTAATACTGATCCGAATGCGACGAAATTCATATGGGACCAAGGTGCTTAGGTATTATACGGAGGCCACTAGTTTTGAGGGGGGGTTCCCCCTTCCGGGGAAATGAGAAAACTACGCCAGAACGAGAAGTATGAATCAGCGGACACCTTCCGATTCATTATTATCAAGGATAGTGTTGGTAAGGTTTTTACAAACCTCAATCCTATATTAGACATTATAGACACCTCGGTGGATGATATGGATGAGGGGATTGCCAGGCTGAACCATGATCTTTCACAGCTTAATAGCTGGTGTGAGGCGCATGGTTTACCTATCAACCCATCGAAATGTGCCTCCATTGTGGTGGGATCATCTAGACGAATGGCACATGTGCGCTTTCTCCATAATATGCGCGCGATTTCGGTTGGGACTACCTCGATACCTACTGAGCGTGACGTAAAGAGTAGGGATTTTTATAGACTCTGTTTTAAGCTGGGAGTGCCAAGTCTCGAAAGTAGGCCAAAAAATTTATGCAGGGTTATACCAACTGAGAGCGGTAGCAGTGGGTTTTCCAACGCATATAAGGGCTATGTTAGTCCAGTCATTGCTCTTCCCTATAATTGATTACGCAAAGTTGGCCTACTGCGATTTGACAGGTGAGCGTAAGCAAAAACTTCAGCGTGCTCAAAATGCGGCAGTTAAGTTCATTTTTGGCGCAAGACCGGATGAACATGTTACCCAGTACTTCATCAAATTGAACTGGTTGAAAATAGAGGAAAGGTTTCTGTATTCGCTCGGGATTATGGTCTTTAAAATCTTGAAGTTTGGTACACCTGCTTACTTGTTTGACCATTTCAAAAGAAGGAGCGTAATACATGATGTGAAGACAAGATCCGCGGCAAAGTTGGTGCATGTTCTATCCTACAAAACAATTTTTTATGAGGTCGTTTGTAGTGCAGGGTGCTAGGTTTTATAATGAAAATGTGGATCTATTTGACATGACTTTCTCTTTGGCTAGATTTAAGAAGGCTTTACATGATAAACTGTTGGCGTGGTATGTATCATAAGTTTGCGAAGGTGTTTCGGAGCTGTTACGAGAGCATTAATATATGTATGTATATAGTACCTGACTAATGTGAATAAGTTTTTATGTGAATTGTATTTCCTGTGCCTAATGGCAGAGAGGGCGGTATCGCCCTAATTATGTACAGGTTTATTAATAAATATATTCAAACTCAAACTCAATCCTAATTACACCGCTGCAGCGCGGTGGAAACTAGTGGCCTCCGTATAATACCTTAGTACTGGGAGCAACTAGGACCTACTCCTGAACTACCAACAAAATTTGAGCCAATATGCACCACTGGGTTGTAATTTATGGCGGTTCAATAGTTTACACGTTTGCACATGTGCAGTATCTACTACTGCTCTGACTGCGACAAAAATCACTGTTTTAAACGAAATTTTGGGGAATCCATGTTAAATTCATCAAAATCGTGGGAGTCGTTAAGGAGAAATGGCCAAAAAAAAGCGAACGAGCCTTGTGAGTCAGCTAACAGTCAGAAAAAGCCAGCGCGAACAAACCAACAGCTTCAGGTCATATGAGCGGTTTTCAGTTTTTGCTGAACACGGCCTGAAAACTTGAAATCCCCTCACAAAAAAATGCGACAGATCAAACGGAACTCACCGATGATGAGGACGGTCGGCAAGATGCCAGCGAGGCTGCTGGCCTCCACTTCCGAGCGGTAGACGACCGGTAGGTAGTTGGGCGGTTCGATGTTCATTTCCATCTGCGCGTTCTCTAAATTCCGTTCGAAAGAGTCGACACTCCCGATGTTGAACCAGAGCGTGCTCTAGGAAACACAGAATGCTCAGACACGCAGACCACAACGATACTACAGAACTACAGCACCTGGGGTTGGTGCAGCGCAACTTGAACTACATGATCCGACTACAAACGGTACAGACAGAAAGCTATTGACATTTTGGGTACCATAGTTATCAACCAACAATCCATTTGAAAGGTATAAAACTGGAGATACATTTATATAATAAGTACTACTTGAGTTGTACACATCCTCAATGCCCAGTTTTACTACTACACCTATGAAGACAACCCTTAAATCCATGTTGATTCTGTCATCAGCCAAATTTCTATTCGAGAGTACAGAGAATGGCCACAAATACTGTAAGGCACTGTGTAGTATGGCCGTTTGCCTTGTTTTCTTAATAAAATTGTTTCTGAAAAAGGACAGTTTCTGTGAAAAGGCCAAAATTATATGTAAAAAGGCTAATTTGACTTGAAAATGCTATATACTATAAGAATAATTACAAATAATTATTAGGATAAAAAAATCAAGTGCACAAAATCAGATATCTTACATTTCCTTCTACCGAGTTGCCAGGAGTGAGCTTCACGCGAACCCATTTTTTGTTGACGACCTCCAATTTTTCAACAATACCTTTGGAAAGGTAACTGCAAAAAAAAAAAAAAAAATGGAAAATAATATAGTAACTCAGTCTCTACTTGAATTATCCTAATTTATATTGGCCTGGTGCAAGGTGAAATGTTCATGAATTCTATTTCATACTCAACAGGTGTCACTTACCTATTGACGAATTCTTTCCAAGTGATCTCCTTGTACCCCATTTCGTAAACAGCTATGATCCCGACGAGACCAACCACACCAACCAAACCGAACAGAAGCCATTTTTCTTTTTCTGAATCGCCTCCCAGAGGTTTTCCAGAGCCCCTGAAAGATGATGGTAGCAAATTTAATATTATTTAGTAGGTATTTTTGTAGGTATTTGGGATTTGGTCAGTGGGAGGATGCATTAGGCGTAGGTATGTCAAGGTTTCCGTACTCATTCAAATATTTTTATATAACTTCATAATTATTGATTAACATAAAAAGAGAACTGAAAACCGGAATCGACCTCAACTGACCCTATACCAAGGATGTGTATTTATGATACTATCGAAGTATACGATGATAATATCGAAGCTTTAATAGTCCTATTTCCTCCATAAAAAAGTTGTCGTACTGCTAAATTTCTTTCATCCATCCCTTCCATCCCCCTCGTCATTTGTAATTATACCTATCGTTGTAGTAATGTTATCTTTTGTAAATAATGTTTGTTTAAGTTTTTCATTTATCTTTCTTCGTTGTTAAATTGAAGCTTACCTACCTAATATGCCATGACAACTGTCAATTATAATCTTCTCTTTGTAATTAGGCTTGCCCGTAAATATTATAAATAAAAATACCATTACACTTCAATCATGATGTTGACTACCGTAATATTATTCTCAAAGCGATAGAAAACACGTATATTACCTGGTGCCGCCAAATATTCCAAACGACCATTGCTGGTTGGCCTGTTGTTTGGAAGATGGCGACGACAAGGAAGGTTTTGGTCTGGCTGCTTCGGCTGAAGCTCCGCTCCCGGCCTCTTTCACTTCTTTCGGCGCCTCCTTGCTCCCGGGTTTCGCCTCCTTGGGGGCGGCTTTAGGGTCGTTTTTGAAATATTTTTCAAACCCCTTTGGCGGATTCTCGCAGAACACCCTCCATTCTTCCCAGAGGGTTTGCAGTTTAGGAGCTCCCGGGGTTCGGGATAACTGGGACAAGCTCCTGTGAAGCTGGGAAAAATACCGTAACATTGGTAGCTATCTGAGTACATGAATGAACACTGAAATTGCTGGTCCAACAATAATTTTGACGTAAATAGACCAATTGCCTGATTAATTACCATTTTCATTCTTAGGTATGTACAGGTAGGTTGGTACAACAGGATGTTAAGGACGGTCCTCCACTGAAAATGACACCGAGTGACCAAGCGACTATGACGTATTCGACCATACACAAGTGACTGATCCCACTGCGGTAAAGCATATTAGGGGGCCTCCACTGCACTCGTATTTGAGCAATGGTATTTGGGTGACAGTCTTGGGCGATGGATCCCGTTTGGATGGGATTAGTCGCGTTTTCAAGCAACCTCAGCTCCCCATCCCCTCGTCCCTCCGATACCACCACAGCACCGCACTTCTTTCCACAGAACTGCACCACTAGACTATGCGTGTCTAGTCGCCTCTAACAGAGGAACACAGTCGCCTCGTGTCCCTTCTTCAAAGTGGCCTCTCATCGCCTGAGGCCGGACCTCCACCGAAAGCGATACCGAGCGACCAAGCGCACTTGTCCAAAGCAATACCGAGCGACCAAGCGCACTTGTCCAAAGCGATACCGAGCGACCAAGCGCACTTGTTCGTACACGTGCATGTGATCCCGTTGCCGTAACGTACATTAGGGGGCCACCACTGCACGCGTATCTTAGCAACGGACTTTGAACAATACCAAGCGACGAGCAACGGATCCCGCTCGAATGGCATTGGTCACGTTTTGAGAGACAGCTCCCCATCCCCTCACCACCGCCACAGCCCTTCACTTTTACCGCTAGACTATGTTAGTTAGGTGGCTTCTAATGAAGGACCCCAGTCGCCTTGTGTCGCTTCCTCAAAGTAGCCTCTCACCGCCTGAGGCCAGACCTCCACAGAAAGCGATACCAAGCGACCAAGCGTATTCGTCGTTACAAGAGCAACAGATCCCATTGCCGTAATGTACATTAGGGGGCCTCCACTACATGCGTATTTGAGCGATGGTCTTTGGGCGACAACAAGCGACGAGCGATGGATCCCATTCGGATGGGATTGGTCGCGTTTTGAAGTGACCTCAGCTCCCCATCCCCCCGCCCTTCGCGACCAGCACAGCACCGCACTTCTTTCCATTGAACTGCACAGCTAGACAGTGCATGTTTAGTCGCCTCTAATGGAGGACCCCAGTCGCCTCGTGTCCCTTCTTCAAAGTGGCCTCTCATCACCTAAGGCCGATCCTCTACTGAAAGCAATACCAAGCGACTAAGCGCAATTGTCCGTACAAGAGCATGTCATCCCGTTGCCGTGACGTACATTAGGAAGCCTCCACTGCAGGCGTATCTGAGTGATGGATTTCGAACAATACCAAGCGACGGGCAATGGATCCCATTCCAATGGGACTGGTCGCGTTTTCAAGCGACGTCAGCTCCCCATCCCCTCACCACCACTACAGCCTTTCATTTTTGTCCATGGAACTATACCACTAGACTATAAGAGTTAGGTCACCTCTAAGTAGGACCCCAGTCACCTCACGTCGCTTCCTCAAAGTAGCCACCTGAGGCCGGTCCACCACGGAAAGCGATACCAAGCGACCTAGCACATTCGTCCGTACACGAGCGACTGATCCGGTTGCCCTAACGTACATTAGGGGGCCTCCACTGCACACGTATTTGAGCGATGGACTTCGGGCGATGGACAAGCAACAGATCCCATTCGGATGGTCTTTTCCTTTATGTGTCAGCAATCCTAAATTATTTTCTATTAGTTTACCATGGCGCAAAACAGAGCGGAATTCACTTTACCCCATACCTTTATTCTAGAGGCCAGTAGGCGACAATATCACTGATAATTTGTTGAAATAAGTCTTTATCCTTATTCCTTATTGAAATAGTCTTTATCCTTTATCCTTATTGCTGACACATAACGGAAGAGATCCCTGGTCGCGTTTTGAAGCTCCCCATCCACTCGTCCCTTCGCCACTACCACAGCCCCGCACTTCTTTTCATGGACCTGCACTGGAGACTATGCGTGTGTATTCGCCTCTATTGGAGGACCAGTCGCTTCGTGTTGCTTTCTCGAAGTAGCCTCTCAACTGAAAGATATACATACCGAGCGATCAAGCGACTACACGTATCGTCCGTACACGAGCGACTGATCCGGTTGCCCTAACGTACATTGGGGGCCTCCAATGCACGCAGTAGCGGTGCGTGGGATCTGAAAACGGTGGGGCACCAAACCAGAACACAAAACCAAGAGATTTGTCTACAAATACCTCGAGGCAACAATTAACACCCTTCCCTTATTTACTGATTGATATTCAGCAAATTCCCTTTCAATCAACAATCTATCGTCATACGAAAACGTCGGCAATTTCTACTGCAAATTAGACACCGAATTCACGTGTTATAAAAATATAGTAAACTAAAACACCTATAACAAAACAATGACCCGTCGGCCGGTACCTACTTGAATGGAGAAGCTATTGACCTGAAGCTAGGTAGTTATCAGTGTGTTAGGACGACGATCAATCCACAAGACCACAAACAGAACAAAATGCACGTAGGTACCAAGAATACAAATCTGCCATCAGAACCGGACTGAACGCAAACTGCGCTCAATTTGACGCAAAAAATTGAAAACTGACAACAGAGAAAGCGAACATAATTCACAACAAAAACAAATCAGAAGACGAAGATCAGATTTGTCACCTCGTATTGAGATGACAAATTGAATCGAATGCACAACAAGAAAAAACGCAACCTCTAACCACCATTGTCGGCATGAAAAGTGTTTCTTCGCGGCACCCTCAAGAAAAACAACTACAACAACAAATTGAATCAAAGGGATCGAATCGATTGTGCAAACGAACGATTTTGGAGTAGAAATCAGATCTTGGGGCCTGGGCAAGAAAGAGGGCGTGGCAAACATTTTTACTCTACTGAGCATGCGCGGACGGGCCACTTTTCTCAGTTGTCATGGCGACACCAGGTCCCAGGACCTGCCTGCCAGTTTCAAGAGCCTAGGTTTCGATTTCGATTGCAGGACATCGATTACAGTCGCTTTATTCGGATAAGATGCTTTGGCTAGGGGTGGGACGGTACTGCTGTACCGGGACTGTGGAACCTAGTCTCGTATTCGAACGGTTCCAAGCAGTGACAACATCTTGGCCCTTACCGGTACACGCGTACCGGTAAGCGGACCGGGAAGGATGGAACCGGACCGGGAAGGATGGAATCGTTCTGTCTCCAAGTATGACACTATGGTTCCAGTTACTGAGTAACTGGACCGGGAAAGATGGAACCGTAATCGGTGTCCGAGTACAGCATAATGGTTCCAGTTCCAGTTATTAGCTGGACCGGGAAATATGACGGCACGTGCGGGTCCTCGACCCCTCTACTACCCTCTCACGTTTAAATCGTTTAAAGTTTATCAAACACCAGCCTCAGTTCCTGAATGGATAACTTATCTATTGCATTACGTAAGTCCAAAAAAATCAGGACAGGGATGTCAAGGTGTAAGGGTATGTGCTTTTCTGTGGGTGTACCGATAAGGGAACTGTACTGGCAAGTTGGAACTGTTACATCCTTGTCACTGTACCTGTCGGAACCGTTACTGGGAATTAGCTGGACCAGCACACCCCTGGCTTTGGCTATGGAGCGCACCATGGATGCTCTACTATAATATTGAATATCCATAGAATTTCCATTCCATAGCCAGAGAAGTCTGGTGAGTCGCTGTTGAACTTTGTGAAAAATGCTAGGTACATTGTACAGAGGGAAATTCAAACTGAACTATGGAGGTTTTTTAACTTACCTATTATACCTATACAGTGTTTTTTGGTGGCAGGGCAGTGGCCCAAGTGGCCTTATGGACGCAACGCCCCTGACTGCACGCGTATTTAAGCAAGTACAATCCAAGGGCTATTCTGCCTAACGTTCAATAAACGTTTTCACTTACTTACTGAACATGCAAATGACATATTTTTTTAATTCTGGGCGTTTTGAGTACATCATTAGCACAAATTACATCTATGAAAACTGTTACGAGCCATTCCAAGGCTGGAACCAGGTTAACAAGCTTGACTTATCAAGCTGAATCCCGTCCATCTATCAACCTACATAACAGTTCTTGAACTCAATCTGCCTAGCACATATGGCTAATGGGACACACCGATAGATATTTCGAACCAGGGCAGTGTATTTGAGGCCCTCCGAAAATGTAGTAGTTATGCACAGAGAATGTGATGCAATGGCAGAAACAAATTGCTAATATTGGTTAGTGACCAAAAATTACTGCATAATATCGGTTCTGTAACGTAGGCTGAGGTACCTGATCCCCGTACCTAATGGGTACCTAAAAATAAATATGTGTAAACGGTCTTATCTCCAATAAGTATAAGAACATAATTATACGAAGAACTTCTGCAACAATCAGTTGCAGAGAGCAAAACTTCTCATTTTTTCGTGCGACAGCAATCAGCTAGGAATGGGAAATAAGAAATAATTCAGGGAAAAGGACGGGAAAAATGACATCCCATTGCTTATCATTGCGACATACTTCTAATGAATTAAGTAAGTCATTCCACCTTAAAACACATTCAAACTGATCCGAATTCCATTTGATCAGTAGGATAAGCCGCTCTCACTAGCGGATCAGCAGTAATAAAAACAAATAAAACAAACTTACTGAATGAGTGTCAAAAATACCCTGGCGAAGACCAGCTACGACCAATCTCTCGATCCTCCTCGCAGTTAGTAGCAGCCTGTGAGCCATTGTTTGGGGTTTTCTAATAATTTACAGAACGAATACAGAACCTTGGGCTCATCCTCGCCAGGAGAGAATCCAAACAAATTAAATTTTGAGGACACGAAATAAATAGAGCACGAACAACGAACTTGGAACTGAGCCGGTGGTCAAATAATGAAAAGTGAAATGAAGACAAAAAAGTAGGAAAACGAAAAAAAGTGAAATTGCAGGATACACGGAATGGCTCAATGACGACAAAATTTGTAGCACATCAAGTTGTAAAATGTCCAATACTTAAAATTACCACTGTTCATCAAAGTATCAAACATTTTCAACAGCAGTTAAATTTACCTTAAAGGAAGGCACTACAATCCAGAGAAACAAGCTGTAGAAATATATGAAGTATGGTTGGCATCCCTTGTCCTCAGGAAGCCCACGGGTGTTTTTCTGTTTTATTGGCTAACTTGATGAGTAATTCCTGATTGGTCTGCCTTCCTATTTCCGTCTATCCCAGGGATGCCAGATCCACCTATTTTCCGTGAGATCTACCGTTATTTTTGCCCCGCCTGGGGGTCAAAGTTTTTTTACTTATTCAAATTTTTCTACCGATTTTTTGAATAATCCCCTCAGATTTTTAGTATTTCTACAGATACTTTCTTTTTTTTTTGTAAGTTAGCAACGTTTTATGTTCACCTGAGCAAAGGTAAGTAGTTGTCAAGGTGTTATATCAGGTTCGTTCGCGGTGGCCATCTGACTGTCTTCAAACCGTCAGATCCATCATTTGGCGTTCGCGGTGGTCTTGCGGGTTGCGGACTGGTATCGGACTGTATAGCATCCATAGGATGCTGTTCGCGGTGTTTTTCTGGCGGTTCGAAGACAGTTCCAAACCGTCAGATCAGTCCGCGGATTTTCTGATGTACTCCTTTCTGAAGCAGGGTTCACATCCATCCGGAAAGCTATCCGGAACGTGCGTACGAGCAGCTGATTGGTTGGACATCAGCTGGGGAGGGGGGAATATTCTTTCCGGAGAAGCACTTTTGAAGCGAACTGTACGCATCTGATTTTTCAGATATTTTCCGCTCCGCATCTGCGCAGTTCACTACTGCGCATACAGAATGGCGTCGGCAACCGAAACAGCTGTGGGAGGAAGCGCGGGAAACGAGTTGTCAGCCAAAATTCCGGATGGTTATGAACGCCTTCCCAACTTCCGCGATTCCCCTCCATCCCTTCCACTGCTTTTCACTAGCTTCCCCTATCCGTATTTCCGGACGGCTCCTGATGGATGTGAACCCTGCTTGACTGCTCGCCCCCCACTACCGCTCGCCCGTTTAAGCCAATCAAATCATTTCTCATCGCACCGTCGTTCGTCGTTATTCGTTCTGTGTGTTCATTCTAGATTCTAATAACCCTGCCTACCCACTTCTCAGCATTCTATGTAGTATAGTAGACTTTTCTGTGCACTTCTCTCACTTGCGTTTTGGTACTTCTCACGATGAGTTCATCCAGCGATGAGGGGTCGATCACTCCTATCGAGGTGTCATCGGAAGATGATTTGGACTTACTCCATCCAGTGAAAAAAAAAAGAAAACTATCTGGAAGAAGTTTTTCCTGTATTCGACGAGGAAACTTTTTTGTTCATTCTCATCCAGAAGACGTCACTGGCCGTTCTGTTAGGGACAGATTGGCATCTCTACTAGCGTCTTGAATTCATTTATTATAGTATTGTTTACATAACTACCCAAGCTTTTGTATTTCAATCACCATATCCTTCAACGACTGATCTTATAGTGAGCACTTGTATGTCCCTGAATCAAGTTTCCTACCATAACGATAAACGCCGCAAATTCTACTGGCACAAATAACTAGAGGGGTTAACAAAAAAATTGTAATGGACATACAAAATTGCTGCCTATAGATTTATTTCGTGCGTCGGTGGTCGGTTGAATATCCCAATTGAAAAACTTAGTGCCACTTACCTACCTAATTTTACGATTACGGTGGGTGTTCCAAGAACTGGCCTAGCAATTTATTGTTGGTTTTTGCCAATTTTGGCCCACTCGAAGACTCCTAATTTTGAAAAATTATCTTCGATTGTTGAAATTGTATTTTTCTGGCTGAATTCACAGTTAGGTACCTACCTAACAACGAACTTCAAACTTTCGATTAGGTATTTCTTCAGTCACCAATTATTCCACAGAAGTACACTGGTATCACCGAATTTGATAAACATCCCATTAGGTCATTAGTTAGGAAGAAAACTACAGAGATTTCGATTTATTTTTATTAAAAGTACTTCGACTAAGTACAAGTTGAGATAAAGGGATGCATAACATTGGTAAGAGATGAATACTCGAAGCAAAACATGGAACTATATTACAACTAGGAACATATAGAAGATAGTCTACCCATTCATCAGAAGCATAGGAATAATCGTAATATAAGACTTGAGTAAGTAGAAGAATGAAAAAAGTAATAAATTAGCCGAAATCAACGATGACCTATAGGACGAACGTTAGTATTATTGTTATAAAAAGAAGAAATAAATTAGCAGAGATCAATGATAACATATGAACTTCTCACACGTGCACGAGTCACAGCCTTTCAATAAACCTAAATAGGTATGATTTGTATAACAAATTAACAAACGTCAGAAAGGAGAAAAAAATCAAGATCGACGACGACACCACACAATCAGGAAGGTTAGACATTTGCAGGTTGCACAGCGGTTGCAGTCAGATTTCCTTCCCAAGCGTTCGCGGTGTACCCGGTCCATTGAGTTTGAAGCAGGGTTCACATCCATCCGGAGCCGTCCGGAAATACGGATAGGGGAAGCTAGTGAAAAGCAGTGGAAGGGATGGAGGGGAATCGCGGAAGTTGGGAAGGCGTTCATAACCATCCGGAATTTTGGCTGACAACTCGTTTCCCGCGCTTCCTCCCACAGCTGTTTCGGTTGCCGACGCCATTCTGTATGCGCAGTAGTGAACTGCGCAGATGCGGAGCGGAAAATATCTGAAAAATCAGATGCGTATAGTTCGCTTCAAAAGTGCTTCTCCGGAAAGAATATTCCCCCCTCCCCAGCTGATGTCCAACCAATCAGCTGCTCGTACGCACGTTCCGGGTAGCTTTCCGGATGGATGTGAACCCTGCTTGAAAGTTGGTATTGGTGGCGCATGCGTGTTGGCACGATCAGAAAAACCAGTCATGCAGCATGACTTAATGAGCGAATTTTCAAAGAAATATTCGAATTAATGGCTATGGTTTTGTTTTGCTTCGAACTCTCGTCTTCAATTAATACTTCTCACATTTTTCAATCTGACCACTCTAAGGGGGTGGGGGGGGGGGGGGGTAAGAGTTTAAAGATTATCCTAGTTTTGGGTAATTTTTGCGCACTTTAAATGCTCTAATTTAAGAACGGATTTAGATATCTAAAATCCGATTTCACCATCGTGTTCAGCGTGCAAAAACCTTTAAAATGAGGGGTCACTTGTTAGAAAATAACATTTTGGGGATTTTTGGGTAATTTTTGCGCACTTTAAATGCTCTAATTTGAGAACGGATCAAGATATCTAAAATCCGATTCCACCATCGTGTTCAGCGTGCAAAAACCTTTAAAATGAGGGGTCACTTGTTGGAAAATAACATTTTGGGGATTTTTGGGTAATTTTTGCGCACTTTAAATGCGCCAAAACCCTCCTTAGAGTAGGCCAATTTCGCCCATCTTCGAACTTAGCCTTTCGATTGCCAAGATAGATTTTTTGTGCAAATTTGAGCTGTTTATCTCAATTCTATCGAGAGTTATCGTCTGGAGTGACACATATATATATAAATATATATATACATATAAAAAAGTGTTAAATTTCAGGAATCGTTTTAGAATGGTCTGAAACGGATTTCTATGAAGAAAATTTCCAAAAATTTATATTATTTAAATTTCGAAGCCATTGCAATAGCTTCATTTTCTTTGAAAATTCGTTAAAAGTGGCTTTAAGCTAGGTTCACATGAGACGCAATTCCGGACGGTAGCCCGGCACGGCTATGCGTTCTGCAATGCTATTGGCCAACGCAAAATGGATTATTTCAACGCAGTGCCTTGCATACTATATCAAAATCTCCAGATATTTTCCGCTGTCGGATGCGTTGCCGGATCTGCGCGGAGGTTACTGCGCACACCTCTCTTGTTTGGTTGTTCAGCCATATTGAAATTCGACATTTATGTGGTTGATATTGCGGTTTCGAGTTCGAGCAATTGTTTGTTTTTTGCGATTGCATTTTGTTATGACTCCGCTGCCATGTGAACGCCTCTGCGGCAAAAATTCCGGCAAATGCGTTGCCGTGCCGGATTGCCGTCCGGAATTGCGTCTCCATGTGAACCTAGCTTCAGACGGTTCCCTGACCGTCAGAAAAACACACCGATTTATTCTACAAAATGCTAAGCCGAGACAGTTTAAGACAAACGTGAATTTGTAGTTTACAAATTTTAAAGTTTAAAGTTTGTGAAGTTTAAGCAAGATGTAAGTTTAAGAAAAAAAGTAACAAATGATTTATTCCCGTTCACGTGGGTTGTAGTGGATTTGTAGTATATATTTATTCTACCATCGGTTGTGCTGGTGATTTCCTCTTGTGGGATTTGCTAAAAAAATTTCTTCACATGGTTTTTTTTAACAGATTTTTTGCCGTTTTTCCAGATTTTTGCCGGTTTCCACAAATTTTTAATCTTAAATCCACGGTTTTATTGATGCTGAATCTACATATTTCTAGCGGTTTTTATTTTCCTCTCTTCAGATTTTTGCTTGCTCGGACCTGGCAACCCTGATCTATCCGTGATACAGATACGGAGCAACACTGATCCGTAATCCGTATCCGTATCTTATCCGTATTTTTTTCGTCTGGTGGTTGGCTGATTGGCTCCTCGTCCTCGTTGACATCTTTTTCTGGGACTTTTAGGACTTTTCTCTGAAAAAAACAGGACAAAATGACTGCCTGGAGAGCCGCTGGATTGAAGTAAGAATAATTTTACTCAGTTATAGATTTGGACGATTGAATTACACCCGTTCAATAGCCGTTCACCGAGTGGTGAAACCCAGTGGTTATTTTCGTCTCTGAAGGCTGAAAATTTCATCAGTCATCTCTTCGGATAATATTATGCATTCAAGTTTAACTTGTTATTTCATAGACACTGAATATTAATATTTAACACAGAACAACAAACTTGTGAAGTGAAATTCAAATTTCACTGAAGTTGGTAATTGCAAAGTGAATTATGTGGACTAGGTACCTACTTACTGAAGATCAACGAACGCATCATCTCGCTATCTCTGCTTGGTTATCAGATTATTTCAGAGGTAGACTGAGACTTATCTGCTTGATATCTATAAGGGTGCAGGTAGGTACTGCTAACTATGAGGAAGACGTCTCGTCATGGAAAAATGGGTGTTGCCCCGGGTTTACGTAGCGCTTTGTGCTGTTGTCACCCAGTACTTCAATCTAGGCTGCTTGCTATAACTTTGTCGAAATCATGAAACTTGAGTAATTTTGCATCTTACCTCTCCAGCTACATCCAATACTCAAACATCGCTGCCAGAGTCCTGAGGCAAGCACTCAAGCCCAGCTTGAGGGCGGATGCTCTCAAACGTGAAGACAGCCACGTCAAATTCACCGCTTGGAAGGATGGCAAACCCATCAGTGAGTCAATTTAATTATATTACTTATACAAACGTAATGATGAAGCTGAAATGTAGTTTATTATACCTTCAGTATAACTTGATTCACTTGCGGTGGAGTAGTGGAAATCCATAGCAAAAAACTACAGGATAAAAATAGAATAGTCTTATTTCCACGTAAACTAACAAACTGTAGACCGGTTTCGGTTGTTAAACCATCATCAGTACACAATATTATCAGTATACAATTCTATTGTGTACTGGTGATGGTTTAACAACCGAAACCGGTCTACAGTTTGTTAGATTACGTGGAAATAGACTATTCTATTTTTATCCTATAGTTTTTTGTTTTTTTATACCTTCAGGTTGTTGGTATCATGTAGGTCGGTGGTTCTCAAACTTACTCCGCAACCCTCTTCCATGGAAATATTCCAACAAAATTTATTGAAACACTATTTTTATTGTGTTAGTAAATTTGCTACTTCCACAACCAGGACTTGTGTATGTTGCTTTGCGTGGTTGCTGTCTTGTGTTCACGCCACCAAAATGTTAGAGGGAAACGTTGAGATATTGGTGCTATTCAGTCAGTCATTCCCTCAAGTACTCAGTTATTGTCCCTTAATGGCATTGGTGCACTGGCAGTTTTTCCGCATTAAATTCACTTTAAAGCATTTTATCAAGGTGAACACCCCCCCCCCCCCCCCACCAGCACGGTGCGCATCCTGGTGGAGCAATATTAAGCTCTGAGATTAGGACAAGTTTTAGTTTGTCTGTCGACGCCATTTTCTGCAAGAAATACGTTAAAACGTATCCCACAACTCTGTTGGTAATCCCGTTGTCATCTTCTCCATTTTCCAGCTTTGTGGATTGATATATATATCTTTCTAGGTTCGTTCGGACAGACAGTCCTGGACAGTTCTGTTCAAACCACGCCCCTTTTGTGCGTTCGGGCAGCACCAGGACTGGTACTGGGTCAAGAGTTGGCATTGGTACAGACAGTCTAGGACCGTTCGCGACCAGTTCTACCAGTCCTGGATTTTTTTAGGACTGTTGATCCTGCACATTTGCGCTCGATGTTTCTACCTTCAGCTTATATGGACGGTTACAGGGCTTCAGGTTATCCATCAGAATCGTCAGTGTGCGTTCAGACAGACACAGTTCTGGACTCAAGTCCTGGACAGAGCCCCCCCCCCCCCCCCCCAGCAGCCCCTCTTGTCAGAGCTGTTCCATCGTGGGCTGGTCCAGAACTGTCTGTCTGAACAAACATTCTGTTATTCTGTGATAATGCAAAACGCTAACGTTGCTCCATTATTTTAAGCCCTGCCCTAACCTGATGATATCATTAAAATTTCCACTTTTCGATGTACAACACTTATTCCTCTACAAAATTCACGTTCTTTATTCTTCTTCAGTTGCTAGTTTCGCGTTTGACAGTGCGGAAAAAATGCAGAAAAACTGCTCAGAGTGATATGGCCTTGAAATCTTCTATTAATGACCTACTTATTTTATACCTACTCTCGTAGCTGATGTTTAATCGATAGATGAATTATATTGTCTCTACACAGTAAAAAATGGTTTTCGTTAATAGCTATTATATTTGAAGCACTGCCCTATCACAACCGCGGTTTGAGAACCACTGATGTAAGTAGTGTCTTCAGTGAGCCCTAAAGCTGAAGGCCGATTACAGCCTTTTGCTCATTGGTTAACTTGAAATTGATAATGAATTTGGTATGGCAGCTGGGGCAGTCCATTTGAGTACGCAAGCCTTACTCCTCCTTCCTCTTCCAGAATTATCTTAAATTTTTTAAATGGTGGTTCAGAGTCCTAAAATGGACTCACTTTGTCTGTGAATGCTTGCCTACCTTTAGTGAGCTCCATAAATGGTGATGCGAAAAATGTTTGTTTTGCTGTCCTCAATGCTCCTTCTATAGTTGAGCTAAGAACAACGTTAGGCCTAAGTAGTTGATGAAAAATTGCCATTTTGAATTATCACTGAAATTCTAATTCATGATAATGGTGAAGCCCATTCGTTGTTGTATAATTCCACATAATTACCCATGTATTAAAGGCTTAAGACCATTAGGTAATTATCCACTCCATCAAGTTCTACCTTCTGGTAATGTCAATCTTTGTTAAATTATGTATATTGATGGATAATCATTTTTCTAGCTGCTGAAAAGTAGAAGCTTTGTTTCTACCGTAAGTTACACCACAGGTTCGAGTGTGAAAACGGCATGTCGCTAAAAATCTTGTGTCTGAATACTCAGTTTTTGTTTCATCAGCATCCAAAATGTGTTCCTCTAACTTCCGAGTTTTGTCTAACTGCCTTGAATAGTTTATTGACGGTACCTAACCAGGTACATTGGTTTTCTTGATTACCGTAATTTCAGTTATTTGCCTAATACTTATTCACTATTATACGCTCCATCTCGGAGTTCAAGTACATAGTTACTAATATCGAGTTTTGTCACTGATTTGACTAACACTGAAACTTATTCTATATATATATAAACTTATTCTTTCACAATTTATCTATACTGACCTACATAATTTTCTTTTTCTAGGGGCTCCTGTTGCTGCCAAGGAATAATCAGTTCTGTAAATACGTTTTACCACTTATATAGTTGTTGAAATTCAGTAAATTTATAAATTTTTTTCCGTTACTAGTCTCCGTGATCTTACTTCACTCCTGTGTAATTAAAAATAAATAAATAAAACGTGCTTCTCCCGTTTCCCGTAACTAGTCTTATCCTTCACCTTCGCAAACCAATTTACTTACATTTAACGGCATGTTAGAATCAAGAATAGACTGTCACTCGATAGTAGTTGTTTATTTTGAAAAAGATTGGTTACAAAAATATACAATTTTTGAATAATATAAGGATAAATGACGACTAACATAGTTGTAAAATTATGCTATTACGTTGATGTCACCTACAGGCTATAACACCGTTGACATTAAAATCAAATTGGTGTTCACAGTTAATGGAAGCATAGTAATTTTCTCTAAAATATTCCGCTCAGCTACTGAGAGCTTGAAAAAGACGAAGGTTTCCCTACACAGTCATTCTACAATGGTGGCGGACATATTTGATTCTTTCAGACTTTGTACCTATTCATGGTAACAAGATCCCTACTTTGGTTGTGCAGTTTCTCCTGTTGTATTCATTATCACAACAGCCAGTTTCAAATCAGTTTCTAGCCTGACGTAGGTTTTATTTTCCTAGTCATAACTAACAGTTATCAAGAAATGATGCTTTTCGGCATGCCTTTCTCATTGAGGAGGTGGGAGTCTTTTCCCTCGAGCACTTCCGGACCGGAACCAACTTTGGTGTGGATGACGTACTTGATCATTCCAGCCTCGTGTGGACCTGAGGGCGGCATCATGTCCTGAAAGACCAAGTTGTCGAATCTCAGTGCAAATAATAGATATTTATCTACACGTGATAACACCAATGGAATCCCATTCTCTTCTTTTTTTAACCCAATTCTGTTCAACAATGGAAACTAACACTTATTGACGTAATGAGGTGCTGATGTAAGAAAGTAGGCAGAAAACGAGTGTGAAATTTGGATTTCTGAGTTCCCGCTAGAAGTGAAATATCAGGTAAATTGCAAAGTAGTTCAACACAAATCCTGCAGAGCTAGCTCATCAAACGCAAACGAGATGCGGAAACACAAATTTATAAATGAATAATTTTCAATGGGCAATTACATGAATAATTATAATGGGCGATTTTTGTGGGTTACAAATTCTCTTTTTTTGTCCAAATTCTGTTCAATAATGGAAACTAACACTTATTGACCACATAATGAGGTGTTTATGTAGGAAAGTTTGCAGAAAACGGGTGTGAAATTTGGAATTATCGAATTCCCGCCAGAAGTGATGTATCAGGTAAATCGCTGAGTAGTTCAACTCAAATCCCACTTGGAGTGCTAGTGTATCCACTTTAAAAATTATGGAACTGCAAATTTATAAATAAATTACAAAAGCACGTCCTCAAAATCAAACCGAGGGAAAGATCATGAGGAAGGTTCTTGAAGGTTTGCCATTTCTAATGTTCGGTTGTTGGCAGCATTGGGAACCTTTGCTTCAGAGGCCAACACCCCATCAGATGTCAATACACCTGTTACGCCATTTGTCGCCACATTTAAAAAATAACGCTGATTTTTGAAAACAGGCTTCAAACCACTTTTTTTCAAAGAAAACATTTTTGACAAAAATTCTCCATTCCAGCTCATGAATTTTCCAAATGGACGAATTAAAAAACTGTATAGAAATCAAAAACCTCGTCTCATCTGAAGAACTGGTGGGGGGGGGGGGATGTCCAAATCTGTTCAGGAGCTGATGTTTGACAACCCAAAGTTCACCAAAAAACAGACAACTAAGAATTTTACTAATATCTTGTAATATACAAAATACAATTTTTTCGAACCTGTAATTCGAAATTTTTAAAATTAATAGTATGCGTTGCCGCCCCTTGCAGTGTGAAGGGCCCCCGGATCCTCCTTGGCATTGATCCAATTAGTATC
This sequence comes from Leptopterna dolabrata, assembly GCA_954871275.1. NCBI lineage: Eukaryota > Metazoa > Arthropoda > Insecta > Hemiptera > Miridae > Leptopterna > Leptopterna dolabrata. The sequence continues at coordinate 16,680,786 of OX940986.1, read as the reverse complement.
GTGATTTCGTGAATATATTTTCCACCCGTTCCATTTGATTATTTGCCGTAGGCGTCCATCACCCAAAACGAAATCACAAACCTAATCGGATCAATGATGTGTAATGGTTAGTGTAATCAATTACACTGGCTTGTCACCAGGGTTCGATTCCCGGTGGAGCTGAAGACCGACCTCTGGGGCCTAAGTCTCCGTCCTGTTGACATATACCATTGGTAAAACTCACAGAAACGCCACTTGCTTTACTTTTAATTGAACAGTAGGTAAGTTATTGTTTAGGATCCTAGACTAATAGCTTCATTCACTCTATTTAATTTTTAGTCTACTGTTCTGATGTAAATTCGCTTGGAAAATTCTGGATTTGATTTGGAAACTTTCGACTGAAAATCGTTTCGATAGCGATAGATCCCCATCATTACTTCTACCAAAGGATACCTGTTGAATGGCAGCGGCCTGGATTGGTAGGCCTCTCACATAATTTTTCTCATCTGCGTGAGGTGGGAAAACAGCTTTGATCAATCCCACTACTTCTGCTACGTCTTCTTCCAACAGAAACAGGCAGGCGTTGGGACCGGCATCAAACGTATAAGCAATCTGGATACATCAAAAACACAATTAGCCAGACAGTTGCTACCTACCTAGAGCAATATCACCTGAACAATTCAGTGCCTACCTTATTGCTTCCTTTGGATTTGTTGTAACGGTGAACGAAATCAACGATCGAGTGAGATACATCATTCATGTAGACTGCAGGCGGATATGTATCAAGGCATACGGCATGGAATGTGCTGCTATCTTTCATTGTCAGTTCGGCAAAGGCGTTAAAGTTCCTGCTTTCCAAGGCCTGAAACCATTTCTAGTTGAGAGCCATGAAAGAGAAATTCCTCACTCATCAAAAAACGATGCACACATTAATGTACCGTCAGATGGTCACTACAAACAAACCTTAAACCACTCTTTTTCCAAGAAAATGAGGTGTTCCAGTGAGCCTGAAAATAAGATGATTTTTGGAATATTTTAGTTCAGGTAAATGTAAAAAAGGCGTAGATTGTGGGAGAAGGTGATAATTGTGTAATATAAGAAGGAAATGCGAAATAAAGATATTAGATGTTGAAAAATTGGGGGTCCAAAGTCTACATCACGGCCAGGCTGTGTGTGTGTGTGTGTGTGTGCACATAAAATCAGTAAGGCATTATAGTATCCATAGGCATCTCAGCAATCAAGGTCTCCACTCATTCAATCTTAAGTTACTTTATTGTTCAAAAGTGGACAAGATAGGTTAGAGAAAACGTCAGCTATTACATTGTTGCCATCGTCCTCGATACTCTTTGTTTTTGTGAAGCTTGAGGAGGCAGTGAATTATCTCTGTCACGCCCGCCTTTTTTCAAACCCCAAATTCGATTATTTGCTTCTCTCATTTTATGGTAACATTTTGTCGTCAAACAGACCTGATTTTCGTTAACCCCAACCAGTATACTTTGGAAAAGAAAATGACAGGAATACCGCATTTATCTATGTCACTATACAATGGATGAAAACAGTTACTTCAATAAAATTACGTAACATGTAGTAGACCAAATGCGACCAACTTTCACAGACGCAGAAACTTATTTTGAATCCACAGAAAAAATAATACCATAAAAATGTCGAAAACAGTTTGCAGTGATTCTTGTACTCTTTTCTGAGGGTATAGTATCCATCAACGGCTGTTCGCAGTGTTTTCCCGACTATCCAAAGCCAGTTTTCTGGTTGTTGTTCCAGTACAAAGAGGGCGGACGAGAACTGGCTGCTTTCTTGATTATCAAACGCTTATCAAGATGGTATTGGATTATGGACGGTTTCTTACGGTTTTCTGGGGTCAGCTAACCATCAGAAAAAGCCAGTGCGAACAAACCTATAATTGACCTTCCTTAGATTAGATCCTCAAGCTCCTGGAGAAATGAATGTGTCTGAAATCAGCCAAGAAATTAGGACTTTTTTTCCCCGAAAAAACTTCAGCAAGTTATTTGCGTCCAACTCACCTGAATCATTTCTTTGATCCTCTGGGGTACAACGTTCTCAACGCGATGTTTCAATAAATCACTTGTCTCCACACTCAACTGCATCCCAGATGTACTGCTTACTTTTTTCCTCGTATCACTTACCTGTAAATGAAGGAAGAGCCCGGTAAAGCAAATACAGTGTACTATAGGATCAATTGATAGGATTGATGCACAAATAGAATGTTATGAATGATACATGCCACTCCACGGATACTACGTACCACTAAAATCAGCACTCTCATATTAGGCCAGTGATTTTCATCAATGACCTGCTCGGCAACTGAGTCGCCGCCGTCGGTTTGTGTACCTTTCAACCAACGCACGAATCCTCCCATAAGACTCCTGCATGCAGACCCTGATCCCTGTCGAGCTATCGTGGTCAGGTCCCCATCAACGCCAAAGGCTTTTCCCAGGGTATACACTAAATAATAGAAAATAATGGAACTTGAATCAAATATGTATATACCAGGTGATATTTCAGTGTAGGCGCTAGTTAATGACGCCTCAAGAGGTTATACTGCCAATACAATACAATAGTGATGGGGAACTATCGATAGTTTTGGACTACCACTATTGAAACATGGGTACTAAAAATCAGAAGAAAATATAAATCTGTCAAAATTTTCCAAATCAAAGTCACAATTGTATAAACCAATTTAAAAAAAATTAAATAGAGTAAATTAAGATGAAAAAAAAAAAATGCTACGTAATACTCCTATATTTTTCTTCAAAACCCACATATCTAGTTAAGGGTAGTAAATAATAATGAAAAAATGAGTACCTTGAATACAAATGATACATTTTTGACAAAAGTATTCAGAAAATTCCTCAGGTAGGTACCTACATCCCTAAAAAAGGACAAGCTACTACACATTCTATATTAAATCATCGTAACCATATCAAGAACTTTCAGCTTGCTAAGATCACTGGTAAAACTATAAAAATTGTAATTATTTCAAAATTATACATTAAATTTTTAAACAATAACTATCCAGATTGTTGCTACAAGTAGGTAGGTACTAGGAAACGGCAAGGAAGAAAACTATCATCGATGGTTAGGGGCGATACCTACTATGAGAACTATTGGTAGTTCCAGTACTCACTAGAAAAACACTAGCTTTTGCCATTTTCCCTATGCCGCAGCCAAAATTAATAACATTTACCGATATAAAAAATGTTGACAATACTAAACCAGGTTGTTGGAACACACCTAAGCAAGCGTAACCAGCAGCTGATGAAGCCAGCCCCGCACCAGTTGGAAAGTTGTTCTCAGAACAGACGTGGACCTTCAGCTCACAGCTTTTCCCGGTTGCCGAAGACGATCTCTTTTTCACTGAAAATCGACAGTTACCTACCTCAAGTACAAAACATAACATTTTTGAGAAAGCAGAGCAACAAAGGAATGGCTGAGCTCGGACAGGGCACCTTTGCGTTTATGTTTTTGTTTTTTCTTGTGCAAGAATCGATTATTTGGAGGCAGACACGTCAGTTCTTGCAGAAAGGGCGTAAGTATTCAGTCTAGGTGCGTCCGTATTGAGGCTAGAAAAATAAAACGAGATCAAAAGGGACATGAGTCTCCGTCTCAGCCCTTTCTGCGCTCGTTCGATTGTTCTACGCTCAATACTCGCGCCTTTTCTCCAAGAATTGTACAACTTGATGCAGTGGCCAACTACGACTCAGCACCAAAATATTAGCTCTGCTGGGGATGACGCTGTTTTCTTTGAAATGCTATTTTTCATATTATTTAATAATAATTTTGAGCATACTAGTTTTGTAATAATTTCTTTTAAAATCATTTTTGCAAATTCATTCAGCAAAATCTACATTCTACGAATCCTACTTCACATTGTGTTTTCCAGATTCTCATTCTTCCAGCTTTTTTAAACTCAGCAGTTTGTGAAAATAACATCATCAGGTCATTTTATAACATCATTTCATTTGGTCAGATCATTTTAAACTCAGCATTATGTGAAAATAACATCGTCAGATCATTTTGTATTTACTCAATAAAAACATTTTTGGAATAAATATTGCATTGAGTATTTTAGCGAATTTTCAGAGAAAACGTAGTTATTTGGCTCGTTCTAAAATTTCGGAGGTGTTGTCACTCATGTTTTTTGGGGCGCTGAATCTATTGGAACTAGTCCGAAATCCAAAAATCGCATATAATTATATTATTTTCATGTAGGCATGTGAGGTCGTTTACCATGTTGTTGGTCGCTGACTCGATTCAGCATCGCTCAGACAGCATCAAGTGACGAAAACCACAATTTTTTGGTTCAAAACACCCAAAAATGATTTGTTGACATAATTTTTCTACATGACGTGCCACTCCGGTCTCAACGAGTGCCCACTCAGGCCGTAGTGAGTGCTCTGGCAGATAAGATTACCATTAATTTAAACTAGCAATTTCCCAAACTGTTTCTTTGAAAATTCGCTCCTTAAACCATGCTGCATGACTGGAATTTCTTATTTTACAACTGTAGAGTACCAAAAGTGAGTGAGTCCAAAATTTTAAAATTGACTGCTTTTTTAATTTTTTATAAGTCTTGTCTCTTCTATAAAACTTTGAAAAGCTAACTCATGCCCATTCTGACCTAAGCGATCCAACCGACTGAATAGATATCTGCACAGAGTTTTGATAAGATTTAAAGAAACAAGCGGGTGGAATTGGAACTTACTTTCTCTTATGCATGCCACCAGCCTGGGGTTTTCAAACGATTCCTCCCTACAAAATAAAACACAGTTAAATTCAGACTCAATTTAACGAAGAGCTAACACTACTCCACTTCCAATACTCAGGTTTTCCCATTTCTTGAGCAAATTATATCATTTATATGGGCATTCTTATTGAAATAGAATGACAAAATTTAATGGATGTCCACGTTTCGGCTTACAGTGATACAGACCAACAGAAAATTTAAAAAACGAGAATGAAAAAATAAGAACGACCGGAAGAGCAATACAAATAAAGAGTATGAAATAGCTAAATTTTTAACTGAAGATGAATATAAAAAGCTAATAAAGTTCTTTGCTGGAACGTACTTTCCGTTGAGCCAAATCCTATCTTTGGTAAAATGTGGGCTGATCATAACAGTGGTTTTTGCGTGCATCTGAAAACATTTATCAAAAAAAATTTATTCTATTTATGTAGCACCTACTTAATACCCAGCAGGACCTTCTTGATGAAAATTAATTAAATAAGGATGTAACCATGTTGGTTATTACTTGATCTGTACTAAGAGTAGCGCTTAGGGAGTCGTTTAGAGGCAATATGAGTTTCTCATCTCTTTTCCCCCCTGCAACAATAAATTTAAATAATTACATAGGTAACCATCCTGAAGGATTCAGTAAACAGTAGGTGACAAATACAGATTGGTTCATATTGTCTAGCTTTCACTCCTGAAAGGTAATTCTTACACGACGTTCGAACTACCTACTGGCACTCTTTAAATTAAACCCAATTTTCATTCACAAGCTTATAAAAGGAGCTACTATGAAGTTCATGGTCACTTCATTCCAGATAAGTAGGTAGGTACCTATTATTATAGAGAGCTGACTAAGCGAAACTGCTCTTTGCTTCTCTTGGGTTAAGAAAGTGCTTATATATACGTACACTATGTGGGGATACATGATAGGCACACTATGAGAGTGCAAAAAGATTATGCGCTGGCTGGAAGTTTATATTTTTCTGAGTTTTGAATTTTACTCGAAATATAAGTACTCAGGTACCTAGGTTAGTATGTTAAAACATTTAAAAATCTTACAATATTTGATAACGGCAATATTGACAGGTGCAATACAGGTAACGAGCGATGTCATCTTCGAGGAGGTACGTAGAAAGTAGTCGCCCTTGGTAAGTTATGCGTTCCACTAACGCGAACGTGGAATGTCAGCTTTCTCTACTTTTGAGCTTTCAAAACTTCTCCCTCAAGCCGACTGTGAACGCATATTCGTCGTCTATTTCTTCATTTTGACCTTGCTAATGGCGTTCTTTGTCATGTGAAACGATAAGATCGGTTCACAAGGTGCATCGCTGAAAGCACGAAATCCTATCCGAAACGAATGGTGTAGTTAAGAGCTAAGAATGATTAGAAATGGGGCCAACCCATCAACAATAACCCGTGTTTTAGGACCATGATACACCACATTTGATTTATCTGGATTCCATATCAACATTTCCCCAAAACGAAAAATAATAAAACATTTTATATTGGTAGGATTAGATCAAAATAAAATCCAAACAGCGAAAAGTTTATCAACACAGATAAGCGCTCATAACCTGGCTGGACCCTGGAGGGAACATTTGGGTTGTTGCTGCAGAGAGAAGATATACCCAGATATGCCTTCAAATGGTGGGGAGGAAGTAAAAGTATTTTACGGACTTTTTTAAAATGAACCATTCGAGTAGTCAATTATGATAAACTTTTATTTATATAAATAAATTAGTTTGGCCAGTGTGAAACGACAGGATTGAAAACCGTAATACGTTCGCCAACCCATCAACAAGTTATTATGACGCTGAATTTTATTTACAAACTTGCTTTCGCAATCACCAAGTCACTATCAAATTTAGAACAAAAATTTCTGTAGGAACAAAAAAAATCTGAACCCTGTCATCGAAAGGCACTGAAAACCCGTAGGTCTGTGGAAGGGGAAACAGCAAGCAGCAAAGGCAGTTTAGTTAGCTAAGATGGCGGCTGAGGACCGATACTTTTACGAAGATGAGGTTTTTCGGATTAATAAAAAAGGGTACATCGAGTTCGGGATGGTGTTGGAAAATTCGGAACTTGTCTCGAGCGACGATTCGGAGGCCGGTGACGAGAGCAGGATCAAGAAAGGGCACATCCGCGTCGCCTGGCATCCGACGGGCTCCGAAGAAGTCGTCCCAGAGAGGAAGGTAAATCAACCCCCGAAGCATTCCTATTTTTATTGATCGTTCCCCTGGTTTTTCCTAAGAAAAATCCTTGGAGTTGATGCCTTCATGTGGAAGGATTGTCGTTTGTTTCTTTGACGAGAGCTGGTTACATTTGGTTGGTCCAGCCTCAAGTAATCCAAATTGCATTGGGAATGACGGGGTACCGTTGGCAGGCACCTACATACGCAGTTCATGTTCATACCTACCTCCCGGGCCTAGCTGTCCCATTCACCTCATCTCTTATGAAGGTCTCTTTTCATCGAGCAACTTTCAATCAACTCGTCTTGATGCCGTCTTATATAGCAGAGTCACATCAGCTAAGCAAACAATTCAAAGAAATTTCCATGAACGTCGATAATTGCGTTGGTTAAGGTAGGTCTTCAGGTATTTTACGACTGCTCTTTTCTTTCACCAGGACCTACTTGTTGAAAGGTTCAGCGTAAGTTCATCAGTGTTCTCTCGATGAGGCAAAACCAAGGAAATGGAAAGATTGTGGGCAAATCGTATTAGTCATACGAAGAATCTTGTTTATTATGTGGTTTGTTATCTTGAATCTCGACATACACAAGTGGGTCCGCCAAGATCAACTGCGTTACGACGTGTAATTTTTGTAATGGCCAAGTAATACTTGTAATTACCAGAATATTGAAATTTCTTAAGATTCGCAGTCAGCTGTTAATGCATTTTGTTGAGCTGTTGCCGGTGTGGTGGTGCCGTCGTGGCACCAAACTTGACCTGCCCTAAAACCCAGTGTTAGCTTTTTTCCACATTTGTAGGCGCTATTGCCTGTCCCTGGTGCCGTCCTGACGCCAAAAACTATAATTACAATGAACTGTGGTAATTCGACGGGGCCATGTAAATTGTTTGACATGAGACCCATTCATTCAGAGGGTCACTTTTCACACACACACACACACACAGTGCTGTTGTACCCTCGAGTCTAAATAAGACCCTCTCCTTTGTGCTGGTATATTATTGTATCTATGACTTGGTTGGTAATGGGTACCTAAATGGTTTAGTTTTTTCGAACTTTAACTTTACTTACGCAGCTTTAATAGGAACTTGATGAAATTGGAGATCTTGAGTCATTGGGTGACAGAAATTTTTTTAATTCCATTTTCGGATTCTACATAATGTACCGTGAAACCATCAGATTTTAAGGGGGGGTCAAGTTAATTTTTTTCATGCTCGATTCCTAAGGTTTATTATTCAAAGTAATAAACCAAAAAACTAGTTAAACCTTAATTTCTAGATAAGAAATTCCTGTTAATTTACGCTCACTAGAAATTGACAATTTTATTAGCAGACATTTCCGGTTTAGAAAGTACATTGTGTACTATAGAAAATAAAATTAAGCTGAAGGAAAAGGTTTATTTACGAAAAGGAACAAAATCGCTGTAATATTATTTGCCACGTACATTTTTACAGCTAATTCCGTTCAATCCTGACTTCGGTGATCCGGTCCCGTCCAGTCCAGATTAGCGGGACTTGCACTGGACACAGAGGAGTGACACTGTCCTCCTCAGTGTTGTGAATTAGTGGAATGAATTACTGCTCATTGTGGCCTAACCATCAGCTAGTGTTGTAAAACTTCCCCAGCGTGTTGAGGGTGTTCGAGAGAGTGAAGATCACAGCTCATAAGTAGGTAGGTAAATCCTAAATAGCTGAAATTCACGATGTGACGATCCCCCCCCCCCTCCCCCGTTATAGATTTTGGTTTATTATTTTCAATAGTAAACTTTTGGAATCGACCATGAAAACAAAATGTTTAACCCTCTTCAAAATTTGATGGTTTACGTTAATACGAATATCGAATAAAAAAAATTCCGTCCGTACGCCGTCCACCGTCCTTGGCTTTTTCCTTAGATCCCATGAACCAAAATTCACGAAATTTGGTATATTTATTTATTTATTTATTGTAAATTACACGGGCAAATGCCCAATTTCAATGGAAAAACTAGTTATTCATACTCATACATTCAAACATTCAACAGTACTTATATAAATAACAGACTTTGAATTACATGCAGTGGTAACAAATGCTAAACACCTAAATAATGAAAACAAAACAGATATAACTCAGCAAGGATGAACAAAACAAACCCTAATCTACGTCCAGCTCACACACGTTTTTTTAAAAAATTAGGAGAGTTGGAGAAGATGTCGAAGTATTTGGCATCACTCAATCCAGCCAGCTGGTTGATGTAAACCTGCATGCGCAACACCGGATCATTGCGGTGGTAGTTGGTGGGGGCATAATGTATGTAGAACGGCTGGATCTGTCGCCTAGTGTATGGTGGGGTGTGGAAGTTCAGCGCAGCCAGGAGGAAAGGACAGTCTTTCCTACCAGATGTGAGACCATGGAGAAAGACCGCATCCTCCACCCGGCGGCGGGATTCCAAGGAAGGAGCCCACATCCCCACCTGGCCTCGGAGTAGCTGAAGTCATCCCAGTGTTGGCCCCTCCGGTACGCCAAGTTACGCAGGGCGTTTTTCTGGACCCGCTCCAATGATTCTTTAGCGTTCGAGTACACCGGACACCATACTGGAGAGGCGAACTCCACACACGAACGGACCAAGGACGTGTATATGAGCTTCAGCCCACCGCCGGGTCAGTGAACTCCCTCGTATTCCTCCATAAAGCCCAGGGATCTCATGGCTTTCGAGCGAATCTTGTTAGTGTGGTCCAAAAATGTCAGCCGAGTATCAAAAATGACTCCAAGATCCCTAACGGCAGAACAGTGATGTAGATCCTCCCCATTAATGGTGTAGCAGCCGTGGATTGGTGAGTTGGATCTAGAATAAGAGACCACAGAACACTTCTCAACATTGAGTTGTAACTTGTTTCTAATGCACCAACTCCCTGAACAACCACACAATCGTCCTCAGATCTCACAACCGAGAAAATCTTTAGGTCGTCCGCGAACATCAAATGATTGACACCTTGTCCAAGAGTGACCCCAATGACATCCATGAAGATCAGGAATAGTAGCAGACCCAGGTGGGAGCCCTGAGGAACACCCGAGGCTGCACCAAAGGGTATATAGGTTCCGTTCGGGCTCTAGTGGGCCTTCGAAGCTCGGCGTTACTGTCCCTCGACTCTAAGGGGTGAAAAATAGGTGTTAAAATGTCCAGAGTATCCATATCTATATTTTGAGGTGAGGGTTTTCTCGCATTTTTAAATAGTTCGATTTTTTTCTGAAATGTTGGGACCATCCGGAGCATTCTACGATGTTGCCATAAAATTTGCTATACAATTTGCCGTAAAGACCAGGGTGAATGCACAGACAACAAGCTGTGTTGAGAGCGCACATCACTGGTGTCTCAGCTAGCTGGGCGATATAGCGCAGTGGTCTAACTGACGGACTGATACACCAAAGTTCCGGAGATATAAACTCTACCGGAACTGAATAATGTTTCACTCCACATCAACAGTTTCCCTTCAGCACTTATTTATTTGTGTTTCTTTTTCCCATTTTAGCTACTGTTTGTCATCTGCAGAATTATTTTGGCAACATTTAGCACGTGATTTAGGTAGGTACTTAATAACGAGCACGGGGTTAGGTGCCAAGCTGTCTGCCATCTGCATAATATGTATAGAACAGTACATTTACTATATAGAAGGGTTATCTATACAGAGGGCTCTGATCTGTAACAGCAGAGTGTTCTGTACAAAATAATAAACGTTGTGTAGGGATTTGCAGCGTTTTTGAGGTAAATATAATCCGTCGAGATTTTGTGGTGCGATCCTGAACTAAAGCGAATAATTGGGTTCTCCGTTCTCATGTAAATCGTGTAAACTGTAAATCCGTCTTCGGAGTGATGTCTCAACAAAGAGCCTGATCGTATGGGTAGACAACACATTCTTGGGAATCGGAGACACGCGATGATTCCAAGATCAATCTCCTCGTGTATGTAAGCGGATTATGGGCCATTTGAGACTTCGAAGGAACCGTTTGCAAGCGCTATACCCCGAGTACCTTGAAAACGTCTGCCTCGGTGTGGCTGGTAGCTTCATCGTATCCATTACATGACGTCAAATTTACTGTAAATGGGGGGGGGGGGGGGGGGGAGAAAATTGCGTTTGAATTTTAATTTTTTTTTAAATAAAGGAAATTTAGTGTTTCAGTGTGCTATTTGTCTCAAATCGACCAAAACATGACGAGAAGTTAGGTATCTTTTCTCACATCTTGACGCTGAGTCGAATATACTGAGAATAGAAGATGATCTTATATATTATGTTCTGTTCTTAGTGGTCGAATGGTGACACTCTCATTCATTCTGACTGATGAAAAATTTGTTTTCCGAGAAAAATTGTGCATTTTTGGACATACCTACCAAAACCTCCGACCACGCTACTTGCATTTATTACATTTCCCAGATAATGTGTGTTCTGATTTGGATAATTATGGTAAATGAGCGTACATTATTTGTACTGAAGAACGCTGCAAAGTCCTTGTCACATGGGTTTATTATTCCATTGGACATACCTACCTACAGAGATGTTGGCTGTTTATTTATTGTTTCTCTCATATAAAATAATTGAAATAGCTATCTCTGGTGGTTTCCTCCAATTTTGGCCCCCAAAACTCGAATAAAGTACGCTCCTTTTTTTTAACACAGAATGTGTTTTAGCCATGGACTAACTAGCCAAAAAAGGTAACGAAATTTCGTAACGAAATCTGGGACGCTGTTATGAAAAATTTCTAATGATTTTCACGTACAACCGATTTTTTCTTAAATAAATTATCTCTGATCATTGATAGTACCATTTAATCGTCTTGATCCACCTGTTGACACTTTTTCCAGTGTTATTATACAAATTGATGGTGATTTCAAACGATTTCCCAGGTTTTTGACTCATAAAAAATCAATTTCGGGAGCTGAACATCTGGTAGAACCTCAATTTTCTATTCTTTGGTCAAAATCGACTTCATATTCGGTCTTCTCGTCCCCAAAAACATGAAAAACGATACCTTAAAAGCTCATGTTACCAATATGTTGCTAAAACGCAAAAAGTACCTATTTTTATACACATTTTCACTCAACACCCCTGGGTGTATTCCGATCGGGCTGAAAAGTTTCGGGACACAACTAGGGCCCAAATGGAGCATGTGTGCGAAAGAACGATTTTTTTAGACCGAAAATGAAGCCTGTACACGTGATACGGCGGACGGCGTACGGCGGACGGACATTGCATTTTTGGAATCTACGTACCTTGAAACGGAAAAGGAAAAATTTTGAGGGGGTGTTATAAAAATTTTTTGCTGAGCGATTACATAGGTGTATTATTCACAGAATAATAAACCAAAATTGAGATCCCGAGGAAGTCTTTCCTGTTTAGGATAAGTGTAATTTGGGTTGCCCTCTCTCAGCTAGAGCGCTTTGAAGTTTTTCTTATTTGCTGAGATTCGCCAAATTTCGATTTTCAAGCGAGAATTTCAGGTGTTCACACTACTCAGAAATTCTTCAAATACCTATGCGTATATTCTGAAAAAAAAAAAAATTAGCAAACTTTTCAACGGTAGTCACCATTTTTTTTCAAAACATTTTAAAGATGGGTGTTATGGCGAGTTTTATGTGGAAAAACGTTATTTATGAAAGAAAACTCAATATGCCGAAAAACACAACAACTAATGAAGGTTTCAAAAAATTGCTGTGAGACATTTTTCATTGGAAATGATCGGAAAAATCGATCCCTGGCTTCTTGCAGACCTGTTTTCGAGGCACCCTGCATGTTACCGTCCGATTTATATAAAACCATTGTGAAATCGTTTCGAGCCTCATCCGCACATATCCTGTAATCTTTTGAGATTAAAATAAATTAGCAGATGTTGCTGAAGTTGCGGTATCGGTGCAAAATAGTGTACCCCTTGCACTTCTGTTCGAGATGGTCTGGAATTATTTTGATCACGGCAGTCCTTCGCTATTGATTCTTCGTGAAACGGCAACCTCCCGTTGAGTCACTTCTATGGAATATTGATCACCCATAAACGAACCGTTGTGTTTGTAATGGTGTTCTCCAAGGTGGAATCAAATTGAAAATTCTTTTTATAGACGATAACAATAAAACGTGGGTTTTCGTTTATAGGAACAGTTCAATGTATCTGGTTTCATTGTCTTGATTGTCGTCACTTTTTGCTTCCTCACTACCGAAGGTAGTCCTTCCATGTGTGTCGGAATTATAGAAGAAACAACTCTTATCAATTCGTGATTCAGTAAAAAAAAAATTGATGTCTTCCAAAATGAAAATTTCCACTTCCATTTTGCGTTTCAGACATCGAGGAACATTTTTTGGTTCGGTGTCTTCTGTCTGTGGTAATCCCTTGTAACTACCCGAAATAATGGCCGAAATGGGCTGGAATTTGGAGGGTAGGTGCGGATTGGGTCACAGACGGTCCCTTACCAAAATCATTGAAAAAGTACGGTAACTTTCGGCTGCGCATGCGCAAACGTAAAATACTTGAAAAGCTCATAACTACCCTAAATATCGTTGAAATGAGTTCAGACTTTGAGGGTCGATCAGAAATAATACTTTGATAGGTTCAAATGAATTTCATTGGAATCGTACTGTAACTTTCGTCTGCACATGCGCGAACATGAAATGTTGACCATTTCCTTGTAACGCTTCTAACTACGCGAAAAACAGTCGTACAGAGCTGAAATTTTGAGGGTACACGCGGGTTGGATCGCAAATGGTCCCGTTCCAAAATCATGGAAATCGTTTCGTCTGCGCTTGCGCAAACGTGAAATACTTGTAGCTACTTTAAATATCGTTGAAATGAGCTCGGAATTGGAGGGTCTATCAAGAATAATTCTTTGGTAGTTCCATAAGAATTTCATCCGTCTGCGCATGCGCGAACGTGAAATGTTGCCCGTTTCCTTGTAACGCTTCTAACTACGCGAAAAATAGTCGTAGAGAGCTTAAATTTTGTGAGGGTACACGCGGGTTGGATCCCAGATAGTCCCGTATAAAAACGAACCTACCCAACTATTCTATACGTTCATGTGATTCAAGTGAGGAAGCAATACTGCCTGCTCGAATTGGCAGACGTTTTTCTACGATTTACTTTAAATATTGTTGTATAATATGCTTCTCATTTTCGGTTCCTTCCATGTGTGTAGGAATTATAGAAGAAACAACTCTATCAAAAATAAATCAATAAAGCGGTATGATAAAGTTTGTACTGGCTAAGGGCGGAATTTGTGCTTATTTATTTTGCTTCCTGACTGCCGGAAGGAAGGGAAGCCTTGGATTCGTGATTGAGGACAAAAACAAAAATTCATGTCCTCCAAAATGAAAATTTCCACTAGGTACCGTTTTGTGTTTCAGACATCAAGGAACATTGTTGGTTCCGTGTCTCTCTGTCTGTGGTAAATTCTTTGTAAGCCCATAACTACCCGAAAAAACGGTCGAAATAGGCTGAAGTTTGGAGGGTAGGTGCGGGTTGGGTCACAGATGGTCCCATACCAAAAGTATTGAAAAAGTACTGTCAATTTCGTCTGCGCATGCGCAAACGTTAAATACTTGAAACGCCCATAACTACCGTAAATATCGTTGAAATGAGTTCAAACTTGGAAGGTCGATCAGGAATAATGCTTCGATATTTCTGCATGAATTTCATTTGAATCATACTTCAAGTCTCGTCTGCGCATGCGCAAACATGAAATGTTGACCATTTCCTTGTAACGCTTCTAACTACCGGAAAAATAGTCGTAGAGAGCTTGAACCTACCCAGTTAGTCCATATGACCTGAGTCGTTTGGTCATTAACCCATGCATGGATGCTCCACCTGTCCACTGAATGAACCTACCCAACTATTCTCTACGTTCAAGTGGTTCAAATGAGGAAGCTATACCGCCTACTGGAATTGGCCATTTTCAAAATTCGAACAGATTTCCTCTTTGTCGTTTCTGCTGACATAAAATCACGTGTGGTGATGTTTTGACTGGCTGAGAAGGTTCGCCCCCTCGGAGCTGTGGTGTGCGCACGTATTTATTTTATATTATTTAAAAAAATGAAAGTAGATTCCTTCCAGAGAATTTCGATACCAACCGCGCGTTCCTACGATAAGTAGTAAGTCTTCTACGATTTTTTCGAAGTTTCCAATCATTCTGACGTCCCTCCCGCCCTCACTGTGGCGTCAGAATTTCTAGAAACTTTGAAAAATCATAGAAAAGAATAGTACTTATAGTAGGAAAATGCGGTTGGAATCAAAATTCTCAGGATGGAATCGGCTTTCATTTAAATAAATAAATAAAACAATGAGAGCTAAGCCTTCTCGTTTGTTGTATCTCAGGAGCTATTGATCGATGTTAAACAACCCCTCCCATACAACATCTCATTTCATATTCTAGCCTAAAGTCAAGTGTGAAATGTGAGTTCGGGAAAGTTCCGGATTTGATAGTTCAAATTCTACATACCGGCCAGCTCTATTGGTGTAAAAATACCCTCAACTGCCTTCATAAATTTGGCGCAAACCAAAATTTGGTCCATAATAGGTTTGTTCGCACTGGCTTTTTCCGACGGTTAGCTGACTGCTCGAAAACGGTAAGAACCATTCATGGTCCAATGCCATCTTGATAGGCGTTTGAGAAGGGTTTGAGTTTGATAATGGTTGGGAGTCGAGACGGCAGTGTATGGCTAGCCCGATTTTCTGTGGACCTGGAATGACGGTCAGAAAACTGGGTTCGGATATTCAGGAACACAGCGAGCAGCCGGTTGGATACTATACAGTCAGAAAAGGGAGAATCACTGCAAACGGCCCACAGCCTTTCTGAAAGATAGCCGTTGGATGGTCACTGGGAACTAACATATTACAAATATTTCTGTAGTGTCGTAACTCTTTTTCTCTCTGTTTTCATTTTTAGGTCGGCCTGGCCGATCGATCTCTGATGCCAGGAGACGTCGTTCGTCGAATGATCAAAGGGAAGGACACACAACGTGGATACTGCCGTCACATGGAAGTCACAGCTTCCATCCAGGTCGTCGGCACCAGACACATTATCAACGGTGTGAATAGCAACAATTTACAGCCTATCGAGGTTAGTTGTGAAAGCAGTGCAGTGCTGTCAGAAATAGTTACCTACTTACCTTATTATTGAGTTTCTCATAGATTTGATTAAAAGTTAACTGGGTTTTATGAAAACGTAATACTTGTTGCAGCATCTCTCTCCAAATCTAGCTGTCTGTTTGGACTCTTGGGTGGGAGGCATAAAAGGCGTACACTCCAAACTACACTTGTCGCTTGCTGATGGAACAAAGTGCTTTGTGAGCGACCCAGAAACGACAGGTTTCGACGTGTTTGACGAAAAGAAAGAACCAGTAAGTTTCCCCTCTTTGTTCTTCACGTTATATACAGGCAGTTGTCGTGTATGAGGAAAATCAAATTTTTTTCTGTCTCCGTATTGTTATTTGGAATAAAATAACGTGGTTAAAACGAATACAGAATATTACATGGTTCCGAAGTGGAGAAGGCTTGGACTAAACTCAACCGTTTGAATAAAAGGCGGCATTCTGGAGGCTCTGGAAAACCCCTTTCCGACGTCACGTGAAAAGAACTGAACCTTGAGAGAGTGCGCTGTGATCACTGTCTCGAGTCCAGAGAGTGTTGGTGTTGGTGTTCTGTGATTTCACTTTCCCCTTGGATTTAGCATGCATTTAGCCAGTGCTGCCAACTCGGGGGATTTATCTATAAGATATTATCTCTTATTTTTTTATTTAGTGGCCTGGACAGAAGATAACCACAACTCGAGAACTTTTCGGGCTTTGTTTTGCGTGTTTTTCAGTTGGCCTCGCTGTACATTGGCCAGTGAGGGACGACGCTTTTTTCCGTTTCACTTTCCCACCATAGCAAAAATTTCAATCTTTCAGTAATTTTCTGAAATTATAGATACCTACAATGTTTTTACATCTTCTTTTTAAGCCATTCTTTCAGAAACCAAATGAAAAAAATCCATGCAAATTGCCCATTCTGGGCAACTTGATTTCATAACTTCGATTTCGAATTGTAATCATCAATATCTGTGGTGCTATCTTCAGTAAAACTGCTGACTGATAGATTTTAACCTTGTCAGCAGGGTTGGAAAAAAAAACAGTTTTTTGAATTTAAATACAAAAAACAGTTTTTTTGTTTAAACAGTTTAAAACGTTTTTTTCCTATGTGAGACAAAGGGTTTTTTTAGGCTGTTTAAAACTGTTTTAAACATTGTTTTAAACAAGTTTTTAAAGATTGCTCATCAAGCAGTCAAGCACTATGGTAGCTTGTGTGGATACAACAGATTGGCACAAAACATAGTGCTTTAGGTAGCAGGGCTGAGAAAGAAAACCATCCAAATTTTTTTCTTTTTAAACCATGGCTGAATATTTTTATTACAATTTAATGTAGTTATAAACTCGTACCTACCTACGACATAATTTGCTGAAAATGAAAATTAATTTTGAGAAACCCCGATCACAATTTACAAATGAAGTAAAGCAAAAAATACGCATAGGTACACAAATTATGCTCTAGAATTCAGGTGTTTCAGCACGGCCACAAGCTTCCCGGCTTTGTCTATTCCACAGTTTTGAATGAACCACTCCGAATGTGGAGAACAGCCCTTCGATGCCTGCTGAAGACGTGGTGGCGGTGGTCAGAAATTTTATTCCCAAGTGCCTTCCACCAAGAAAAAATATTCAGGGGGGTACGTAATGCATTGACTTTCGCAGAACGGGGAGGTGAATTTATAGCGAATTCACCATTCAAATGAAAAAATGACCCATCGGTAAATTTCTCCGGAACGCCAAAAGTTCGAACAAAGGAACAAACCCAAGTTCATTTCTATTTCCGAGAATTTCCAGGCGGGTGGTAGCTGGTAGGTATCTAACTTGTCATTCTGACTACTGGCTAATGGCGAAGGAAATCTATTGTACCTATTATGTTTTTTGTTGCTCATTTCTCATGAGGTCAATGTCATTTTCCTCCTATAGGTCCAGTTTGAAACAACTCACGAAGGGCATGTTTAAAACAGTATTAAACCATGTTTTAAACACAATTTAAAACGAATGTTTTAAAACACCCCTTTTTCCAAAAATGCTTTTAAAGCACTGTTTAAAACAAATGTTTGAATTAAATGTTTAAAACAGTACCAACCCTGCTTGTCAGTTATATCTACTACATTTTATTACTTCTTTTTAGGATTCAGAATTCCCACACCGTGGTGATTATTACAAAGGGCAAGTGCTTTATGGGCCACTCGGTCTCCTCGAAGAGATTGCAGAGTGGCCGGATCCTCAAGCCAAAGAGAGGTTGAAAGTTGGCAAATCCAAATCGTGTAAAAACGTTCGAGTAAGTTCACACCCAGTAATTTTACTTGTAATACCTATAGCGTCAAATAACGATAGATAGTTAACTGGTTATTATTTTGGATGATTGATCGAAATTTTCCGCGCATTAGTTGAGGATTAAGGGTTTTTGGTTCCGTGTCTTGTGGCAGGTTACGGTTGAGGATGTTGAAATCAATTCCGTGGCAGTTCATTGGCAGTGTAGAGCCTACTCGAAGGACGGCGCTGGTTCGGAAAAAGAACAACCTAAGGTCATGATCACTGGTGAAGATATCAAAAGGTAGGTATCGTAGTTTTGCAGATAACAGGTGCCAGAACATTTTGGTTCTGTGGATAACCTGATAGGGTTTAATTTGTTACACTGATTGGTACGAAAAACTTGGGACTGAATAATAAATTACTGTCTGTTGCAGATTGAAATTACTTAGCGTTTTCGAGCCCTGCACACTGCAAGTTGGAGACAGACATGTTTACGTCATTCGTCCGGATGATGTGATCGCCACTCGTGATCAGTGGAGGAGGGAGCAAAAAAGACTTATTTTGAAGAGCAACCAGAACTCACCTATCAGAGTGAAACCCAAAAGACCTGCAGGTAAATTTTTATCTCAACATCGATTCTACTGAATTCTCTTGATTTATCAAATTACATTTTGTTATAATTTGATATTTTATTAGTACGAGTTCCTTATTTGATATTTTATTAGTCCAGATTAACGTTGATGTCTTATTTAATTTCAATTTAGTGATGATAGTGAATAAAACTGATGATGAAAAAGCGAAAGAAGACATAGCTAATGGCATCTTGCTGTCGGTGCCCAGACCCGATGGAGAGGGCCTATCTGATGGTAATTATTTGTTTCCATTTATTTTACCTCTGTTAACATATTCATCGAATACTTATCCTACGTTTCTTGGATTTATTTCCCTAAAAATAGTTGAAAAAAAAATTCTGAACATGTTCAGAAACACACTCATTTTTGAAGCACCTGGGGGGGGGGGGGGGGGCTCAAAAACTAGTTTTTCGGTGCCCAAATAATGAATTAACAGTTTTTTTTTTAAATTAAAAAACCAGGAAGCTGAAATAGCTCGCAGAATTTTTTTTTGTTTCCTGAAATTTGGATTTCTTGGACTAGTACTGTTTCTCTAACGACGGATTCATGTATATTAAAACTGTGGTAACTTATGAAAACTATGGTAACTTACTATCACACATCATGTTCTGTAAGGTTGACAACAGTAGTCAAATTTCGAAGCAAAGAAAATGTTTTTTAAGACGTAAATAAATGATATTGAAAAGGTTTGAGTACTCACTACAGCGATAGTTTTTAAAACCGTAGGAAGGTAGTTGAGTACTCGAGTTTACCTTATTCTTAATCCTCAAATCAGTCAGGTCCCATTGTTTTCAGTTAGGCAAACTCTCAGGTAGAGCTTTCTTTATCACCTCATTCCAGTAGTCCTTCGGCTTGTGCATTTTCTTCATTTTTGAAGCCGTGGCGGGCGTCTTTGAAGAAGCGGAATTGCAAGAAGTCTCCACTGTAATACAAATCGAATATAAAATAGATGCAGTATTTAAAATGCGTCGGCGTCCAACATTACATGTATCAACACGCTGAACAGAGTGGAGAGAAGAAAAAACGAGAATAGATTTTTCTTGGACATGCTCAGTTTCTCTCTGATTCAATTTTGTTTGATGTTTGGAATTTTATTATTCATATGGAAGTATGAAATACCTTTTGCAGGGCATGATTGGGCCACTGAAAGTTCGGACAATGAATCGGAAACCACGAGTTTCGCCAGCTCGACTGCCAGCGCCGCAAGTAATCCTGCTGGCAAAAAAGCTCCTGCTCTTCCTGTCAGGACGTTGACTAAAGTACGTTTTTAGACGCTTCGAAGTGACTAGAATAGTATGTTGTTTATGCTTCAAATCTAAAACAAATGGTTGCAGTTCTCGATAATTTAACTAATTTCCTCAGGCGCTTCATAAAAAGAAATTGAGAAGAACTGTCCAGAAGAAAATATCTCCCGTCATTAGTTTAGACCCTGGAAGTAGAGTTATTGTTGAAACTGTGAGCACAAGTTCTACTGCTGATGTGGTTTGGCAAGTGAGTTACTAATAATAACCTGTATTATTTTTTGGTCGGTGTAGTGATAATGTCTTCCTGGCTGACTGGGTGAACTCACAGTTTTGGTGGTAGTGTTTTCAAAGAAACCACCTAATAGTAGCCAGTTTTTAGCTTTGTAGTAACCACACAGTGGGATCGAAACGTCACCAAAAATCAAACGCCGGAAAGTCCCTTGGCACATGGATTTATTATTATCGACTGAATACTGCACGATTGGGACCTCAATGAAGAGAGACCCACAAAGCTAATTTGAATATTAGGTTGCTATTTCTGACAAATTATTTTTGGTCAGTGAAATTGTCATTGAATTGTCTTCATTCACCTGTTAATACTTCCTCCTGTGTTATTGTATAAACTTCCGGTGATTACAACAATTTTCACAGGGTTTTGACCCGTAAATACTGAATTTTGAGAGTTAAAAATTCGTTAGAACTTCAATCCTTCACTGAATGGTCAAAATCAACTTCATATTTGTCTCCTACCCTATTAAAAAAAAAACAAGCATGGAAAACGATCCCTCACAAGCCCAAGTTCACTAAAACCTTCCTAATGTAATACTATGTTTTCTTGCCCTCCAATCTGGTGAGGACATTTTTTCAGGTTTTACATTGGAAAAACTAGAGTGTGGGGTCATTGGCGACCCCACCCGTTATTTGGAGGGTTACGCCAGTATTGTCCTAAATCAGAGTCATCCAGTTTGAAGTATGGCAAATTCTAGCATCCTTTGAACTGTGTACCGGGTAGAGGGAGTGTTCAACTTGTGGTATGACTGGGGCGACACTAAAGTGATCGCGAGCTCCAATCGCTATTTGTCATTTTGCTTGTTGTATGCAGTCCTTACCATTTTTCTTCCTTTGGAGATGAGTGAGATTCACAGCAGGAAGGGTATGAAGCGAAGGAAGCCATCTTGTAGAGTAAGGCTGGTTCATTCGATGATAGTCAAAGAAATCTTTGGTCCTCCAGTGATTCAGTGGTAGAAGCTCTCATACAAATGCCGCACATAACTTTATTCTTTAAGGTCTGTGCTAAGCTAAATACACAGAGAAAGTACATTGAAGATCTGAGTTGATGTATAAAATAGCTTCTTACCTTCAAATCTGGATTTTTGCATTCCCTAGGATGGATCAGTGGAGGAAGGAATCCCTTCAACAGAACTGTATCCCATCCATCATTTGGACGACCAAGAATTCTTCCCAGGGGATTTCGTGATCGAGAACAAAGAAGAAGCCTGCATGAGGGTTTATGGTGTGATTCAAAGTGTTGACCACGCTGGACGAACTGCCGCCGTCAAATGGTTCAAAACCTACGCATCGCAGGACTGCCCAAGGTATCAGATTACGACTCTAGGTTAGTTCATTCGGGTGTACACTGTCCACGGTCTGTGCGCAGTAGTAAGGTCGAAAAAACTTTAGCACATTCTCAATGAGACTCGTTGCACCGCGTCTTGTTACCGTTTAGGAACAGGCTGAAGACGTTAACAAACAGGCAAAGAGCCTGCTGGTGGCACTCCAATGAGCGCGCTGGGTTCCTGCATACGGAGGCAGCTTTGCCCCATCAGCCCTTCCAGCAGACATTGTCTACAATTGAAGAGATGGGGGGAAGAACCAGGTTTGTCACTGGAAAGTGAAACTGAAAAGAAATGCATTTGAATTCAGACACCCATTTGTATCCATTTCTTCTTGAGATTCGTTACCTGCTGCTGTTTCAATGTCTTTCAAGTATGCCAACTCGTTGGTTTAGAGCCCTCTTTCTCAAGCAGATTACACTCATCAAGAAAAAGTGACAATCTGGTTTTCCTCCATGCTCTTGAGTATGTGTAGTGCCCCTACTTCCGATTGATTTAGGCTTCTTCCATAGTTACTATGATAATCATCAAAGAGGCGCATCAAGAGCATCGACCTATGGTATGCTGGACGTTTTTGATAAAATAAATGCAAGTTTGATTAATCATTTTGTTGATTCCTTATGTTGTAGTTATTCGATGTCAGTCATGCTAAATGTTTGATGTGTAACCGCTCTTGATAATTTGTCTACGATCAATGTTTGTAATAATTATATCAAACTCTGAATCAAATCCCTAACTTTTCCATCTTCTACTGTATCACCTACACTGTCCATCTTATACTATTGTGTCGCCATATCTTTAACCCGATCCCTCGGTTGCCAGGCCCACTCTCCTCATGGAAAACGAGGTGAGCGTGTACGATCTCAAGGATCACCCTGATTTCCAGTATCGGCCAGGCATAGTTGTCATCCGTGTGGCTAACTTTCAAGGCGAAGATGAAGTTTGCACTGCGGGGCAAGTCCTGGACAACTACCCGGAAGGCAGGGTACGGCATTATTTCATTTCTGTAGATTCTCCTAAATGGGTTCACATGAACAGGCCTCCTTATTCTTGTGCTATAAGATCAGGATGTGATGTCATCATTAGTATGCTCTAGTTGTCATACCTACGCAGTCACACTCACATTGAAGTGCCACGACTTATGCCACTTATCTAAATATGCTAGAGAGTAAATATTTAGGCTGTACGTTTTTGTGATTCGTAATAAATTGTGGATATATTGGCTTTTTTTGCTCGCTTAATCTAACTGTATTGTCGTGTGTATCATTGCAGTTTTATGAAGTAACGAAATATAATGGAATTCTTCAACAATTCTTGATACAACACGATTTGTTTGCCACCAGGTGTGTGTATGGTGGGTCGAAGGACACATTTCAATGTGCTGGCCTCAGGATTTGTACAAAGTCGGCGAGTACGATTCAGATGGTGGTGACCTATGGGATGGCGCCACGAGTGACGATGGCAGCTGGCAGACTGAAAGCGAAATTTCAAACGAAGAAAAGTGAGTTGAAAAGTAGCTCTACCTAACACGGAAAACGAATTTAAGTGATTAAATGTCTAAAAATTGGCTTACCAATCATTTTGTGTCCTTCAGCAATCAAGAGGAAACAACTGACGATAATTTGAAACCCAAACTCGCTGCAAACATTGAAAAGGCCAGAATAGCCATGTCTCGATTAGAAGAGATATTTACTCAAAACCCCTCCCTTCAAACGACGGAAGTTATGAGAAAGCTGCTGGAAGTGTATAAAGACTGCAGGTGAATAGTTGGTGCTGCCACCTGTTGGTCCAGCCGACATTAATGTAGTATCTAGCAGACTGTTTTGTGATAAGGCCATAATCATATTGTGGTCTAATACGATTGTTATTACGATTTTCAGGTATTTAGATAAATTGATGGGAACTATGTTTTTCCACGAGAGTAACTTCCAGGGGCTACTCGAACGGGTGAGGGAAAGAGGAAGGACTAACGTAGCTCAGCGAGTTGCGGATCAAGTTAATCGTCTTTTTGCTACTTGTGGTAAGTCTTTTTCGTGTTATCGTCAAGGATTTACCTATCGGCAAGCTACTTACTTGATTTCTGGATGACCTGCAAACTGTAAATTCTCCAGCTACGCCCAAATCAAAGCATGAGGTATTGGGGGGGGGTCCTTAAAGGTTCTCACACACTGTGGGAACAGGACAGGAAACAGCCGCGGGACATGGGTCGTATTTTTTCGCTTCTGTGTATTTGATTGGAAATAAGCACACTAGGTGGAACACACTATTGGGTCACGGCATGGGGTAGGCACAGGACGGGTTACGCCGTGATCGCTCTCAAAGCGAAAAACGGCGGTGCCTAGCATGGAACGTTCCCCCTCCACCTTCCAATGTTTACATTCCCCACGTTCACGCCCGCCTTCCCCACGTTCACCCTCACACCCTTGCTTGTGACGAGGGGAGCAGAGTTGAGGAACGTCCTGCCTGGTGTGGGCATAGGCGCAGGACAGAACAGTGGCAGCCGGCCGGCATCCCGTGTCCTACCCAGGCGTTTCCTCTCCTGTTCCCGCATAGTGTGTGAGAACCCTGACACATTCAACGCGCCTGGCATGTTGATAGCAGACCAACCTGCTGTGCTGGTCGTGTGCCTGGCATGTGAAAGATTATAGCGAATCTTTCTGATTGTTATTCACATCAGGTTGGCTAGAAATGTTTTCTGCCTGCCTTCGCGCGCGGGCAGAAATCATCTTGTTTTCATTCATAACTGAGGTTCAAAGAGCAGTTTTCTGGGAATGGCACAGCTGCTGATGCTCCTTTTTGAAGATATTTTGGTAAAAAAATGAAGTGGAAAACCAGAATTTAGGCACAGTGTGTAAGAAAACAAATCTCACTATCTTTTTCTCATTTGCCTTGCTGATGAAGTACCTGACGCGTGAGGGGCCCAAACCCAAAAATACGCCATACTTGGGCTGATTACATCTATTCATCAAAACAGTCCAATATATCATGTTTTGTGATATAAAACCGTTCAGGTTGGTAGGAAAAGTTGGCTAATCAGCTCTCGCAGTGAACGTGTTAAGAATTCCCACAGTATTGGAAGATCTGAATTGAACCCTTGGTTGTTTTACAACTCCATGTTATCTCCTTTGTCTCATGGGTTTTGCTCTAGAATAGTTTCTCCTTAAACCTGTTCCAGACGACAAATCCTCTTCTTCGGTGAACACTCTCTGCATGGATGATGTTACCATATCATCCAACTCGACGGAAGAAAAAGGCCAGAAAAGAGACCTGTCTGGCGAATTCCTTCGAGGCAGCTTAGCATCTCTTGAAGCCAGGGTTGTTTGCACCAGCACCAAACTTAACAGCTCTCTCAATGGTTTGTGTAATGAATTAACAATCTATGACCAACATTTAAATAGCATGGATATTAACAACTCTTCAGTCAGAAGATGTATACTCAGTTCGATAATATAATAATTATAGATTGGTACTTATAGATTTGTAATGTGTGAATGTGATCTCAGAATTATATTTCTGTCAGCTAAAGTTTCTTATCAGCATTAAACCTGAAATATTTCATTTTGTTTGCTCAGTTGGTAATTATTATTAGTTCCAAGTCACTTCCACGTTTTAAGTGTACCTATGGGTTAAATCACTCGTTCGATAAAGAAAACAGGATTTTTGGGCACACAGAACTTCGATTACTTGAACCGTCTTTGTTTATCATTTTACAGAAGTTTTTGATTCATTTAAGCTCTCGATCTGCACGTTCCAGCTATACCTTGCATGGATAAGCATGGGTGTCAGTGTAGCTTGCTGTTTTGATGATGCAGCGTTGGAGATTAATAACTAAGTCTCGGTTTTTCATTTCAATAAGTACGCCACTCTGTATTGATCAGGTGTGAATGCTGTGAATGTAGAAAACGGGAATACTCTCAACTCGACGCCTCCCAAGACTGATAACGGAACTGCCAACTCGACGCAGCCAGTGTGTTCTGCCAACGTTTGTGTCCGTCTCTGCTCTCTCATCCTTATCCAGCTGGTGAAGGCTCACGCAGAAGTCATCAGAAGGTCTGTGCCGTGTAATGCATTTAGTTTTCACTGTCATTTGTTGTGGCCGTCAAACAGTGCCTGCAGGGTGTGAAAAAATACCCCATTTTTTACTGTTGACGAAGCTCAAAATTGATTACTCTGGCGGATTCCAGGTTGAGGCCTGGGGTCCGTTCCTAAAGACTTTCACTCTTCACTCTGCACTCTTCAAATCCACACTACACTTCGCGAACGAATTTCTGACCTTAAAGAACGCTCTTGATTTGAAGAGGAATACTGAAATGCAAAGTGTAGAATTGCAGAGTTTCACCCTGTTTTGAACGGTTCCATTCCAAAGGTTATCTTTCACGAAGTGCAAAGTGAAGACTCTTCGTTTCAAATGAAGAGTTTACAACATTTATGCAGAGTCCCAAATGACTCTATGGTTGAACGAAATACTTTTCAAATTGGATTTTAGGTATTGTTTCTTCGTTAAATTAAATGTTTGGTAGTGCCAATAAAAATAGTGTGAGGGCAAGCATATAAAATGCCATCGAAGTTAGGAAGCGACAGGTTGTTGTTGTTTGTGGATATGTAGTGACTACCTACCCAATTGCAACGTACTTGAAAAAAAAAAATATATATATAATGGAAATTTTCCGATCAGAGGGTGATGATGAGGATATTGAACGTGCTCACCACTTCGTCGGCCACATTCTTAAAAGATGAACCAAAGCCAATTGTTGCTCCACATTTGTTTTTTACGTCTCTGTGGTATTAACAGGGGCGTTGCGTCCATAAGGCCACTTGGGCCACTGCCCCGGCACCCAAAAACACTAGGAGTTAAAAAACTCCATCATTCAGTTGGCATTTGAATTTCTCTCCGTACACTGTACCTAGCATTTTTCATAAAGTTCAACAGCGACTCGCCAGGTTTCTCTGGCTACGGATATTCAGTATTCTATTAGAGCATCCATGGTGGTTCCTTCATGTTAGCTCCATAGGCCAAGCACAGGATAAAGCGACAGTAATCGATTCCCTGCAATCGAAAGCTGGACTCTTGAAACTGGCAGGTAGGTCCTGGGACCTAGTGTTCCCATGGCAACTGAGAAAAGTGGCCCCTCCCCCCATGCTCTGTTGAATAAAAATGCTGTTCGCCACGCCCACTTTGTGCTCTGTCCCCAGAATCTGATTTCCACTCCAAAATCATTCCTTTTCACGAGCGATCTGATCCCTTCAATTCAATTTGTCATCTCGATAAGAGGTGCTTCTTCATCTTCTGATCTGTTTTTGTTGTCTCGTGAATCAATTTCGATTTCTCTGTTGAGTCTGTTGTCAGTTTTCAATTTTTCGCGTAAATCTAATAGACCTTACCACTTGTGATGGGAGACTGAAGAAAGAAGGAGAGAAAACTGCAGAAAGCTTGATGAAATTGGAAGAAAACAATCAGTAACAACAACAACAAACTGTAACACTTATTGGAGGTTACTCCACAAAAGGAAGGTTACTCTTCAGAACACTCTTGGCTTCGTGTAGAACTGCACAGTGGGAGCGCGAAGTCTTTAGGAACAGAATGTTCTCCTACTTTTCATAATTTGCAATGTGAAGAGTATAAATGAATGAAGACTTGCAAAGTGAGAAGTTCAAGAGTCTTTAGGAATGGGCCCCTGATATGTCAATGTTGGAGATGTCATCCATTCTGTTCCACTCAGTGAACGCTCCAATAAAACCTGTATCTTAATGAACTGCTGGAAATGTGGACTAGATTGATGAATGGATATTTCTGTGTTCCAGGTTTGGAGGTAACACAGGATCCATGTCGGAAGCAGCAGCCAACAAGGATTCGCCTGACAGCCCCAGCCCTGAATCACCAGCCTCTCCCGCAGCGGTTCCTCGTATGTAAAATCTTATTGTTATGGTGGCTTCGCTTTTATTCAGTAAAAAAATCATGTTAAGACATTATTCTTGGCGTTTCTGAGTTTGGGTTGGGTTTTACAGGCAAAACAATCTCTTACATAAGTCCTCCGTCTGAATTTGTAATGTTGCAGAAACCAACGGAATATGCGAGAATGGTGACAAATGTGTCAGCGAAGAGTTTCGCGGTGATGGAGAAGTCGTTTCTACGTTGAACGATAAGAATATCCAAGTCAATTCCTCAGCGTGCGTATTCAAAGCAGTTAACCTGGACGTAGCGGAAGAAAGTATACCCCACGAAAATGGAGGTAATTGCTACCAATATAAATTATAAAAGGTTTCATTGAGAAATGAACGTGGATCGGAATATTTGATCTTGGAATAGGATTCAGCCTCTGCCCCCAACCTTTATCGCAATTGTCAGCTCCAAAATCGGAGTACAAGTAGTTTGATGGGAATACGCTAAAGAAGAATTACATGACGAGATCTGGTGTGTAGGTATCTCCATCTCACTCGGTTCCCGCGTGCAGAAGCGAGAGAGCTATACATACCAGATGACGTCACACGCTTTTATCTTCCCTCTTTTTTCACCCACTTCCATTCATTTCCAACCGTCACACAACACCTTTTTGGAAAACTCTCCGTTAGACCTACAATTTGAAAAAGAAAAAAATGAATGTCCATTCCTGTTCGGCTAGTAGACAGTTGACTATACAGATTAAAATCACCTCGTTAGACTTTGACTGTACACATTCTACAAGAACTCATAACTACTCGAATAGTATCATGGAAATGGAATTTGACTGAGGTGTTCTAAAGACTGATCCTTTAATATCTTGATGCTACATCTCAATAGCAGATGAGAACCAACATGTGTTGATTATTCTTCATGGCTTTCCAGTATTCTCCATTATGGACACAGCTCCCAACAGCCACAAGTTCAAGCTCACCATGTTCCAGCCGACGGAAACACAAACTTTCTACAAGAGAGTCAAAGAGGAAATCAAACTCCTCAAATCATCGCTGCCACCCGGCACTTGGGTCACGACGTTCGAGGACCGCATGGTAAGATCATATTGAGGGCTAGTCCATTTCGTAACTGATTATGGAAACTACTGAAATCTTGAAAGGATTAGGTAGTGGTTTTACTTGTAAGTTCACTGGTAGTAGAGATGTGTAAGATGCGTTCAGTTCCAGGAGTTGACTCCCACCAGTTCACTAAGTTCTGATAGGTGCGTTCTTTGGGACACTCACCAGTACAACCGAGTCCCTAATCCAAATTCTAGTTATCCCGACCTAAAAATCATGAAAACGGGGTTTGATTCAATAAAAAGTTATACAAATTTAATAGGTTAATAATTTATGTTTTCATACAAAATGAACGGATGAACTGGTGGGAGTTGGGAGGGGAACACGAGGAGTAAGGAACGTGGGCGAGGGGGAAGAACGGGTGAGCTGATGAGTTGTGAAAATGGAGGGAGGTAGGAAAGCGGAGGGGCGGAGGAACGGGTGAACTCGTGAACTGAGGAGTTGTGAAAACGGAGGAACGGCGAGTGTGGAAGGGAAGAACGATGGCAACGGGAAGGGAAGAACGTTATGAACATAGAGGGGCGAAGAGAGGGGTTGATGAACGGATGAACTAGTGGGACTGATATGAGGAGTTGTGAAAATGGAGTGAGTCCCTAACTCGTAGACCAATAATATATTTTGTTGTTTTAACCCTTTAAACGTGGCTGAGAATCATGATTCACTGTACTGCCTAACCGGAAATGATGATTTTCGTCTGCACACGCCCCACCCGTTTTTTCGGCGAGTTTGAGGTGGGACTCTACTGTCACAGTCATTCCCTATGATTGTACTGTGTTGGAAGACGCATGATGAATTCATACTCACTGTAGTGTTCCATAGTCAGGATTGTAGTGTTCCAATAGGCACTCGAACGATTAGAAAATTGAAGCAGCAGGTAATTCAGTTCCCAGCAGGTTTATTAATGCAAAAACCTGATGGGACATCCCACCAGGGGTGAAAGGGTTAATGAGGAAAGGACGCAGTCAGTGTAGTCTGATCTCTGCTGCTGGTAGTGATAATTATACAGGTTATCCCACTTTCAGTTTTGGAACCACGAAACTTCAGGGATCGATTCTACAACTAGTTTGCTACAAAAATTCCCTCTTTGAAATATTCCGGCCGACATTTTCACCGTCTTTTCCATTTTTTCGACATTATTACCGAGCTAGCTGTGTCGATTTCCGACCTTGATACCACTGTAATATTTTGCTTTCGAAAGCGGTGAACTTTGAATGGAAATAAAACTGATGCAGGAGATAGAAGCTGAAGCCAGTATCTTCCCCATGAAGCATTTTCGGCAATTAAAGTCAAAGGTCCCCCATAAGTAAATACACATTTGGGGTATACTAACCCGCAACGCCATGGTGCTTTGATGGTTTCACATTATGTTATATGCTCTCACTCTAAATTGAATGTACTATAGTTATTATTTGACTGGGCTAACTTAGAGGTCGTTTAATCAATGCCTTTGATTTGTTAGCTGGCAACTCGTGTCAAATCTCTCCCGGCTTCACTCCAGTCGTTTCTTCGAGTAATTTGATGAGTCTGAATCTTAGTGAGTTCTAACGTTATTATGCTGATGCGCAGGACTTGTTCTCCGTGATGATCCGGGGCCCGGAGAAAACCCCTTACGAAGACGGGCTGTTCTTCTTCGACCTCCAGCTCTCTCCCGACTACCCCAGAACACCGCCGCACTGCCACTACATCTCTTACTGTTCCGATCGTCTGAATCCGAATCTCTACGAAGACGGTAAAGTCTGCGTCTCGCTTTTGGGAACCTGGTCCGGCAAGGGGACTGAAATTTGGATCCCGACATCGAACCTCCTGCAGGTTATAGTGTCTATTCAGGGTGAGTCGATTTGTTCATATGTCACCAAAGCTTAGAAATCGGTTCCTGCACCGCAACCATAATCATTGAGCTTCGTTAGCTAAGGTGCTTGTAAATTATGTGAGGGTGTTCAAACAAAATGTATAATTGAAGGATTTGCCGATGGTGCAGACCCTAACGCTTTTGTGTGTTCAATGATTCATCAGGTTAAATACCGGTTAACTTCAGCTTCAGAGCAAAGGGTTCTGGCTGAACTCCCTCTTTTTCTCGAGTACGCCCTTGTATTTCTGTGATTCCCTGTGCCTTCGACATGGATAACCTAACAAACTTGTCGCTTCCTTATTTACAGTTAGAATTATTCTGTAAATTGTTTACTGTCCTAGGTTTGATATTGGTCGCCGAGCCCTATTTCAATGAAGCTGGCTACGAGAAGCAGAAAGGCTCGCAGCAGGGGAGAGAGAACTCGAGGATGTACAACGAAATGGTCGTCCTTAAACTTGTCCAGGCGATGACGAAACTCATCGTTAGCCCTCCTCAAGTCTTCAAAGAGGAAATCAGTGCTCATTTCCGGGATCATGCAAACAAGTTAGTCATTTTCACTGATATTATTAAACACTGCGAATGTATATCACACAAATACTGAATGTTGAACTAATATTATAAAACTAATATGGCTGTTAATGTCCAAATACAAAGAAAAATTATCCAAGACATCTGTGAGTCAAGAAGAAAATTGTAGTCAAGAAAGGAAAAAAACTAACTAAATTTTGTGAACCATCTATAATATGTTGCAAGAAACAATAAATTCAAATAGGAAAATTAATAGTTGAACGAAAAATGAAACTAAATTATGTTTGATATAAATACTTGAAGTGAAATTATAAAATGATTAAAAAAAGCCTTTCGTCAGGGTCGTGATGGGACGGGGGGGGGGGGGGGGGGGGCACCCTTGTTGGGGCTCCCGTATACATTATCTAGGGGCTATGAATGTATGTATATTATATAAAACCACTAGAGAAAAATTGATATTCAAATGTAACGCATATTTTCAAAATGATGTAGGTACCTGTTACTCACTCGTTTGTTAACAATTCTATGTATCGCACAGTGGGACAAAACGCGATCAAAATTATTTGGTCGATTCTTATAGAAAATTTTGCACTGATTCCGAATGTACGTCATGTTCCTCCACTTGTAATATTGCTAATTAGCTGCGGAATCATGAAAACTTGGAAAGTTCACGTTTTTGACCATTGGAACAGCCCAAAATTGGTTTTATTTCAAAGAAAGTTGAAAGTTACCACATTTCACTGAAGAAGTCATGAACACTGCCTGCTAGACAGGGGGCTCATGCTGAAGCCGGAAGGCCTGCCCCTTCCCATTTGCCTGTGCTCGTTGCAGGCAGGCCGACCTTGCCTTTCATATAAATAGAGTGGTATTATAAAATGTGAAAAACGAGCACCAGCATAAATAGCAACTGCGTTACAGCCCTAGTATAGGTTTTCCCCGTTTCAGGCCGCTAAAATGATCATAAAATAAAACGGAAAAAAAAGAAAGTTGATATGACCAAAACTAGATGCATATTTAGGCCCACTTTCACCAAAAATATGAAACGAGTTTAACCCGGAAGAGGTTGCAAATTAACGGAGTTTAGCGCTCACTGTCTTTCCCCAGAGCTCTGTTCGAGTTTAAACTCCCACCGAGGCGGCTCGAATTTAAACGCCCGAAATCCGGCAAGTTAACGTCGCTAATCTCCGTTAGCCTTGAGATCCCAATATGGCCGCCTAGCTTACAGCTGATTTTCGGTTTTGTTGTATACGGTTGTGAAATGAGCAACGCGAGTTGGCATTGTATTGGTATTTATTCTATACTATGTATTCCACAACGATATTATAGGTAGCTTACCTCGTGACTGGAGTCGTCGTAAATCAGAAATCACTGGCAATTTACAGTTTATTATTACAGCGGAACAATGGAAGTGGGAATCGACATCAGCTGAGTGGTGGTTGTTGTTGTTTTGACGAGTTTATAGTCCCGGCGCGTCATATTGTCCAACTTTTGCTTGGACATTTTAAACTAAACTCCGTGAGGAAAACTCCGTTATTTCAAACTGAGTAACCGACATTTGGGTTGGTGAAAGACGCCAGCTGCCTTTCCAGGTTTAAACCTCGACGTTAACTTTAACGGAGTTTGGCTAAACTCCGTTAAATAATTTTCTGGTGAAAGTGGGTCATAGGTAGTTACAATTAATCATAGTGACTTAATTAGGCCCACTTTCACCAGAAAATTATTTAACGGAGTTTAGCCAAACTCTGTTAAAGTTAACGTCGAGGTTTAAACCTGGAAAGGCAGCTGGCGTCTTTCACCAACCCAAATGTCGGTTAAACCCACTTTGAAATAACAGAGTTTGCCTAACGGAGTTTAGTTTAAAATGTCCAAGCCAAAGTTGGACAATATGAGGCACCGGGACTATAAACTCGTCAAAATAACAACAACCACCACTGAGCTGATGTCGATTCCCACTTCCATTGTTCCGCTATAATAATAAACTGTAAATTGCCAAAGTGATTTCTGATTTACGACGACTCCAGTCACGAGATAAGGTACCTATAATATCATTGTGGAATACATAGGATAGAGTAAATACCAATACAATGCCAACTTGCGTTAATTCATTTCACAACCGTATAACAACAAAACCGAAAATCAGCTGCTTACAGCGGCCATATTGGGATCTCATGGCTAACAGAGATTAGCGACTTCAACTTGCCGGATTTCGGGCGTTTAAACTCGAGCCGCCTCGGTGGGAGTTTAAACTCGCACAGAGCTCTAAACTCCGTTAATTTGCAACCTCTTCCGGGTTAAACTCGTTTCAAATTTTTGGTGAAAGTGGGCCTTAATGGCGTATATTTATGTAAATGAGGCGAATGAAAAGTTCAGCAGTTCACTTTCATGAAGTTGTTGGGAATAACGTCCTGCACTGTAACTAAGATACAACTCTGCGTACTTGTGACTGTAAGTGTTTGATTTTCAGGTTGTGTGCCAGGCTTGAGTCTTGGTTGGATGTGTCAGAGGAGTACAATACTTGTAATCCGATATCACCCACAACCCCGACAAATTGCCGACAGTTCCTCAGCGATGTCAAGCTCAGTAAGAATGCTTTATGGGTATTATTTTGTTTTTTTGAAATGGATTTTATTCCACAGTTATCGTATGGGAACGGTCTACTTGTGGGAAATTCTTCAAATTTGTAATAAGCTTAAGCGGATTCGACTGTATCACCTTCTCCCCACACTCCCACGTCCTTTTCACATTTACTCGAACTAAAACATTCCGGAAGTCATCCATGTTTTCACACTCGCCGGAACACCGCTTGATCCTGAACCTTCTTCGTTTCCAGCTCAAGACCCCAACGGCGTCGTTCTCCCGGAATTCCCCCTCCTTCCGGCCTCGAAGGGCTTTTGCATCACACTCCGGAAGACTCTGGTCACGTTCAGACAAGCGCTGGCCGACCAGAATCAATCGACCCCGGTCACCAGCAGCTAGCCATTCGCTCCCTTAGCCACGCTCTCTACGCACTACTCCGCCCCTCAACTCCACCGGAGCTCCGTACCCCCTTCATATATATACATAATGTACAAAAGTAAATTTAAGTGCGTTAATTCGTTGTATATAGCTATCTTCCAAAGATACCCCTGGCATCGGTTTTGCCGTTTACTCCCAACTTAAAAAAAAAATCTACCTACATTAAAATTTGTTGTTGTCCTCAAACTTTCTTTATTGTTACTATTTATTGTTCATCGCTTAGGTATAAGATATTTATTTATTTACTCTTTCGTTCCCCGATTCATCCTACTTGACTCAACACTTGATTGAAACCAAAGTTATTAGTACAAGTACTCCAACAAGCTGTTTTAATTTGTTAAGTTATATTCACCGTTTGAACCACAATTGGGGAGTTAGCAGTAGATATAAAATCGCCTGGTATTTATCGCGAATTCGTTTAAAAAAAATAAAAAATAAAAATAAATAATAATAATAATGATAATTACTAGCTGAATGGCCGCATTCTTGCTGTACTTTTGTTCCTTCTATGTTCAACGAGGTTCGAATTTCATAGATTGGCCTCAATCGAGCCTCAGTTCTTCTCGAATCACGTTGGTACGAACTACCTACGCTACTAGGGGGATGTGACATTGGGTGCTTGATATGAAATTAGCTTTAATTTTGTGGTACGCTTCAACTGTAATAGGTTCAACACTGCAGAGTGACAAAACACGTTAATAGTCATGATTTACCTCGATAGCGTTACAGCAAAATTAGTTATTAGCTTTAGTTGTACTGGTTTTTGAGATCAGGTTTCTGATACGGAAACGTTATTGCTGACAGTTTCAAATGCCCAGTTGTAGCTTGATGTGTGTACCTTCGTGAAATGAGCACACCAAAGATCCGGAATTTAAATTTAGTACCGATGATTGTTATCTTGTACAAAATGGACTCGCAATGTTACCAACGACCATAGAATGAAGAAGAAAAAATGACAATTATAACAGTTTCTCAAAACTACGATCGACTGAAATGTTGAACCTAAATATTAGGGCGGAAGGTCTGCGCATGCTTAAATCGAAATCTTGCCGTACTATGACGATGTTTATTATTTATTTGCAAACTTGGTGCTGTTGTAGTTGAAACGCGATGTGTACCAACTCTATTATCTTTTTTTTTAATTTTTAAACGAAATATTCTTTATTTAGTTCCAACGTAAATTGTATAACTTTTCTATGCCCTCACGGGGCAGGTGTCAAAACCGTTTATTTGTATTTATGTAATTCATGATTTCTTGAGGTTTGACGTGTTTATTTCTGCTTGGGTACCCTCGTTTTGTTCTAAAGGAATTTCGAAAAATATAAATTTCTTATTGAACCACCCAGTAACGTGAACCGATTCGAACGTGGGCGAAATAAAAATACGAACAGTAGATTTCTGCATCCGCCAAAGCTGTTTTCATAGTAGCAATAACCTATTAAACTTTGAAGTGAAACTATTATTTTACTTGATAACGAATGGAAAGATAGAAGTAAACACCCGTTTTGTCACGGTACCTACATTAGTTAAGAACTACGAAAACATGCTGGATAGTATCCTAATTAGGTAGGTAAGTAAATAAAATCCGGTTTATACGATGAATAAATTGAATTATTTTTCAAAAATTGCCTTTCACTTATCTGTTCAATTTTTATTTTTTATTTTTTCTATTTTTAGAAGTGCAATTGTTTGAATTTTGTTTATGAACGTAAAGTCCGGGGATTTTTATTGATCCCCTTTATGATTTAGAGCTACCTGTGTCTACATTTTCATGGTTACTGTATTTTTTGTTGATTTATTTATTTATGTTGCCCTGTTTCTAGAGAAGCGTCTATTGATTCGGTCGAGCATTGTTTTATTGATAATCCTGTACTAAGTTCAAGACTTGTCGAAGCACAATAAAACAGTTGTTGTTGATACGTAGCATTGTTTGATAGCGCCTCACTTCTTTCCGGCATTGCATTGAATTCCTTTTTTTCCAGCATCCCCTTATTTATTATAAGTGTTACTACAGCTTTGTTCCAGCACCGTGAATAGAACATGTCCTAGTTCAGCGCGAGAAGTGAAGTGGTGGGGATGAGTTCGAGAAGAACTCTGGGCGGATAAAACAGAACGTGACCTTAACCTCACTGGAATGCTCCACAGCCCGCTAAGGCCTGCGCAGGGCGATTGCACCGAATTAGTTCTTGACCTCAGCGTGCTGGAACGAAGCTTATGAAACACTAGTGGTTTGTTCCGGCCATGCCAAGTTCATGAACTCGGGTTCGGATGAGTTCACAGACTGGATTCAACGAGTTGAAGTGGGTTCTAAGTTCATGAAACCGATGGCTGGAACACCCAAAAGTGAAGAGACATCAAAAGGGACGCCAAAAAATAGAAAACCGCCAAACACTACTTCACAGACATCTGTCAGACGATGTCGGAAAAAATGAAGCAGGTTATGATTTCAGGGTGGTTACAACCAGGTTACCTGAAGGTGCTCATGGGTTCAGTTGAGTTCATTAACTCTGGCGGTTGGAACACAGTTCATCCAACTGAGTTCATGAACTCAAAACTGTTGGAACGCGTCATTTCGACCATCTGCGCGGGAACTTCATGAACTCGGCGGGGCTGGAACGAACCTTAGAATTGAGTTGTTTTGGTCTTTGACCTAACCTGTAACTTGGACCCTATTCAGAACAGTAGCTTCTCAGTCAGTATATTTTGGGTGGGAATTCACTACAAATATATTGTTTTATTGTAAATATCACGGTCAGGTGCCCAATTTACAATACAATTTGGGAGATGTTTGTGAAATGTTTTAGTTGACACTCGTTTTGACAATATTATTTTATGGCAACTACAAAATTCTATCAACTACGAAATACACAATTCGTGCAAGAGAAGGATTCAAGGTTAGATTCATCCCGATTGGCTAAAACATGAAGTTTCAAATCAAGTTCCACTCAAATGCCTTTTTTTACGAATTCGACTTTTTCATTTGTCTGATTTTGTTTGATCCTAGTGGACATGTCGGCTTTTGATAGAACCGTGGTCTACTTTGTCTGACAGCATGAGTTGGGTTTAGATACTAAGAACAAAAATCCTGTTTCTTTCACCATTTTAATATTGTTCTTTAATTCGACTAGGTATTAATATTTAAAAAAAAAAAAACTGAAAATACTCAAGTAGGTATAGTATGTACTAACATACAAAAATGCTGTTATTTGAGGACTTCTGTTTAACGTCCAATACACTAACCAGTCCAGCAATAATTTTCTTGGGAAATCTTACAGTTAAACTCATATAATTTACCGTGCCGAGTCGGCACGTCGAATTTTATAACAAGAAAAACACGTTTGCAGACCACGAAAACCTTTGAAGCCCAAGGAGCACTGTACCGTATTTGCTGCAGTTTGGTCCCCTCAACCGAATTTTTCTGTTTTCTTTTAACTTTCATCTCACACGGATAGGCCTTCACAATTTGTAAGATCCATCGCAGGTACGCAGAAAAACCAAACAGTAAGTAGCTATACTCACTTCTAAATTGCACTGTTTTAGGATAGGTATACACCTCCAAACATCAACAACTGAGAACGGAATGAACACCAGGAAGAATGAGGTCACTTGACAGAAGGGAGTTCTATAGCTTTGTTCGTGCTGTCCCCTCGGGTCTAGCTCCGAGCAAGTTCAGTTTTTTCTTGAACCGAACTGGCTCTGAGTAGGGTGAGTCTGGAGCTTGTTCGGAGCAGGTCTCAGCTCATGGTAGAATAAATATACTAACTCAGCTGCCTCTGGTCTCCTGGTGGGGCACGCGAGGGCTTGCTCGGAGCAAGCCCCGGGGCTGCACGAACACCAGACCATTTGGCTCGGAGCTCGCTCTGGGTCTGCACTGCACGAACGGAGAATCTTTGCCCTGCCCTTACTGCGCATGCCTGGGTTGCTCTGAGGGACTGCACGAGCAGAGCTTGAAGCAGGGTTCACATCCATCCGGAGCCGTCTGGAAATACGGATAGGGGAAGCTAGTGAAAAGCAGTGGAAGGGATGGAGGGGAATCGCGGAAGTTGGGAAGGCGTTCATAACCATCCGGAATTTTGGCTGACAACTCGTTTCCCGCGCTTCCTCCCACAGCTGTTTCGGTTGCCGACGCCATTCTGTATGCACAGTAGTGAACTGCGCAGATGCGGAGCGGAAAATATCTGAAAAATCAGATGCGTACAGTTCGCTTCAAAAGTGCTTCTCCGGAAAGAATATTCCACCCTCCCCAGCTGATGTCCAACCAATCAGCTGCTCGTACGCACTTTCCGGATAGCTTTCCGGATGGATGTGAACCCTGCTTGAGATTGGCTGCATGGACATGTCTGAGTTTGCTTGAACGCCATACGAAAATTTGTCCGGGTTTGCTTGAACTCCAATATTTCTCCCTTTGAAAATAATGGTTTTTGCCGGACTTAGCTCGATTTTTTAAAATCGAAAATGAGACCGAATCACTATTTTGAACAAGAATCTGTCCTTAACACATTTTTTTTTTTTTTTTGGGCATTTGTAGGCTTTTGCATGAACGCTCCTCACATGAGGTAGGTATGTCACTCAAACGAAAATAGAGTTCGAAGTTGAGCAGTTAAGTAGTGGGTTAAATTCGAGTTCTAATTTAATATTTGGGGCTAAAACTAAAATTCACACACCATAATGGGAATCAGGTTTTCTTCCTTCCTCCACAACTGTTGTCCTCCACAACTGTTGTTAGACACAACTTGACGGGCACAAAATAAAAAATAGTGCATCTTACAACGCGGTAAACAAAAAAGTTGTGTTCAATCAACTTCGCATGCAACTTACCTATAGTATAGTATGCAGCTTACTTATAGTAGACCAACCTGTAGAATTTTGTTGTTCATTTTTACATTTTAATAACATATTTGTTGTGTTTCTATCGTTCAACTCATACATTACCCCTACCTATCCACATATTATGGTTGATTTTAGTGTGTAGGCTCATCTGATCAACATTACCGGCCGTACCTACTTGTTGTGTTGGTACATTTCCCAAGTGAGAGAAAGCAACTTACCCATGGAACAACAAACTTACTTGAAGCCTGTAAGTTCAAGTGATTCATTGATAATTATTTAATCTAGTGTGACTGTCAATAATATTTACGTTGTTAGGACCCTCAACACCTTATAATGGGCGATAGTTTTTAGGTAGGTACCTTAGGCATTGGGGTGACGGTGACCACCTTTTGAAACTTCCAAACCCAAACACACTCCCCTAATTCAATGAATCCCCCCCCCCCCCCCGCCGGTACTGAAATTAAATAGAACTTAATATAAGCATAAGATTACAGCCTATGCAGTACGACCCAAAAATAAGGACATTTTTATAATAAATGAAGTTATAGTGTGATATAAAACAGAGTGTAATAATCATATAACAATAAAACAGACACAGAATATAAACGTAAGATCACATGAGTAAGTAAGGTACATGAGGTAGGTAAAAATAATATTGAGGAATTTCAGAAGAGTGGCAACAGGAGATTACCTCAAAATCAACCATATTATGGGTCTAGTAATAATATTAATAGTTTACATTAAAGAAGGAACTTTCATATTACTTTAAAAACTCGGGAACTCAAGGACAAGTACAACAAAAAATTACATACATTTAAAAATATCTCTCATGTGAAATGAGAAAGTAATATTTTTGCTTGATAAGTAACTGCCTAGTGTAGTTGCAACGTTGAGATCTGCTAGATTGAATTTATGACTGAATAAACAAGTTCTGTTACCAAAAAAAGTACCATATTATTGAAGAATGGTGTACAAGTTTCAAATAGTGTGTTGTACAACAAAAATTAGAAGATTAATAAATAGTTCAGTTATTTAGATTTATTTTTAGAATTGCTATTCAATTTATTAGTTATCAATTAGTTTTTGAGTTTAAACGAATATTTTAAAATTTTCTGAAAAACGCTGCAAAGTCCTTGTCACATGTGTTTATTATTCTATTGGACATACCTACAGAAATTCTGGCTGTTCATTTATTGTTGCTTTCATGTAAAATAATTGAAA
Source organism: Leptopterna dolabrata (assembly GCA_954871275.1). Taxonomy (NCBI): domain Eukaryota; kingdom Metazoa; phylum Arthropoda; class Insecta; order Hemiptera; family Miridae; genus Leptopterna; species Leptopterna dolabrata. The sequence continues at coordinate 16,640,582 of OX940986.1, read as the reverse complement.
TAGCTATTTCTGATGGTTTCCACCAATTTTGGCCCCCAAAACTTGAATTAGGTAGGCTTCTTTTTTTTCAAATTATCTTTGATTATTGGTAGTGTCATTTATTTGTCTTGATTCACCTGTTGACACTTTTTCTAGTGTTATTGTGCAAATTGATGGTGATTTCAGATGATTTCCCACGACGACGATACCTCAAAAGCCCATTTTACTAACATGCTACTAAAACACAAAAAGTACCTATTTTTATACACATTTTCACTCATAACACCCCTGGGTATATTCCGATCGGGCTGCAAAGTTTCGGGACACAACAGAATAATAAACCAATAGGGGTTGACATTTTCAGAACGCCGTAGCTCGAAAACTTTCAATAGAAGGGCATGGTTTTGGTTTATTATTCTGTGAATAATACACCTATGTAATCGCTCAGAAAAAAACTAATAACACCCCCTCAAAATTTTTTCTTTTACGTTTCAAGGTGCGTAGATTCAGAAAACGCAATGTCCGTCCGCTGTATCATGCATACCGGCTTCATTTTCGGTCTAAACAATTCGTTCTTTCGCACACATGCTCCATTTGGGCCCTAGTTGTGTCCCGAAATTTTGCAGCCCAATCGGGATATACCCAGAGGTGTTTTGAGTGAAAATGTGTATAAAAATAGGAATTTTTTGTGTTTTAGTAACATGAGTGTCGTGGTATCCTCCCAGAACCACTCCTCGCAAACTTAAGATCTCGCAAATAAACTCGCAGAAGTGGGGTCGAAAGCCGCAGGAGACTCGTAGCCCAACCTGGGGATGGAGGGAGACGGCTTCCAGGCACATAAATACTCGCCTCCTTCACCTTTTTCCCCATTCTACGCTCTCCTCTAGTCGCTGACTACTCTCTCTCCTCCTTACCTTACGTATAATAACACTAAAAAAAGTGTCAATAGGTGATTCAAGACAGTTAAATGGCACTACCAATAATCAAAGATAATTTGAAAAAAAGGAGCGTACCTAATTCGTGTTTTGGGAGCCAAAATTGGTGAAAACAATCAGAAATAGCTATTTCAATTATTTCATATTATGAACGAAACAATAAATGAACAGCTGTTACGAGCCAGTTCGACGGAACTGCTTTGAACATATTTGGAGGTTGAGGGATTAACTCCCGGCTGATTGTGAATGTTCATTGTGTAGGTTTTGGATTCAAGGAATACCACCTTATAGCAGCCAAAGTTGTTTATTAGTCGGCGAAGTTTCAATCCCCAAGTAGTGGGATCCTATCATGCCTATAATGATAATTACTAGGTTAAAATACATGGGGGAGAAGACCGTAAAAGACATACACGAGACATACACTGATAATGGTAACAAAAGTCTTGGAGGGGTCTTACCTTATTGCTAGAGTGGAGTATTATCTATTGCACGTTCTTATTTAATATATTTACACTACTTACAATAAGTATGCATTTACAGTTTTTGGTTGATGAGCAGATTCTTCCAAACCTATTCTTCCAAACCTGCTCATCAACCAAAAACTGTAAATGCATATTGTAAGTAGTGTAAATATATTAATTAAGAACGTGCAATAGATAATACTCCACTCTAGCAATAAGGTAAGACCCCTCCAAGACTTTTGTTACTATTATCAGTGTATGTCTAGTGTATGTCTTTTACGGTCTTCTCCCCCATGTATTTTAACCTAGTAATTATCATTATAGGCATGATAGGATCCCACTACTTGGGGATTGAAACGTCGCCAACTAATAAACAACTTTGGCTGCTATAAGGTGGTATTCCTTGAATCTAAAACCTACACAAGGAACTGCTTCGGTCAGCTCGGCCCAGTTTTCCCGAACTCCCCTCAGGACATCGCCCTCCGGTTCAGTCTGCCGTATCACCTTGTACGCGATTCATTCTCCTTTATAACATTGTGTTATCCATCTAGTAACCCAACAAAATTAATGCATGTAACCTACTATGTGCGGGATTTATGACTTCTCAACCTGTACCTTAAATCATCGCGAGGAACATTACACAGCCAACATTTCTGTAAATTAGTCCAGTAGAATAATAAACCCATGTGACAAGGATTTTGCAGCGTTTTTAGTTACAGGCGTGTGAAACTGAGCATAACAAACACACTTCTGTCAAACTTTGAAAAAAAAAAAATCTTTTTTTACTGCCGATTCTGACCAAACATCTGAACCAAATTTAAACTTAAAGGTCATTCGATGCAGAATTGAATGCACTTGAATTTTAGGTGTTGTTTGGCCAAAAACTGGGGGGGAAAGCGTCAAAATTTCGTGGTTTTTTGGCTTTTAACAGTTAGGCTGGAGTCAGAAACAGCCGCAAAACATGAATTACTGTTATTTAGGATGCCAAAGGAAATTAAAATCATTTCCAGCTTTGTCTGAATTTACCGGAGGCTATTTTTTTGGACTGATTTGACTGGGTTATTAGATATCTAGTATTAGTAGGTAATTATTGTGCTAACAAAATGAAGTGTTGCGCAGATGTTGCCCTGAAGTAGAGTTTAGCGTTTGTGTTTAAGTGGTGAAAACTCCATGTTAGGTTTTAGAATACCTAAAACTAACCTGTCATATTATTATTCGTCCAAACCCTGTTAAGAATAGGGTACATTTTTTAGCGGATAACTGCATGGTAAACGGAGAAGGAAGGCTCACTGGGTAGGCAGATGAGTGACGACTTTGACGAGTGTTCCATGCAGTGGGGTTGAGGTGAACTATGGTAGTATGATCACTCGCCGCGAGAGTGGGCATGGGTGACTTGGGGACGACCTAGGCGCTTGGCCTCCGCCATTATTTGTCTTTGATCTTACCAACCGGATCTTTGTTTCCAGCGTTAGTGTTCTCCTTCTTTTTCTTCTCCTTCTCCTTTCTTTTTTCGTAGTTATGTATGCAAAGAAACAACAACAACCCAACAAAAACAAAGAAATTTAGGTCAGGAACAAATAATAATAGAAGAGGATAATGCGGAGGTAGGCCTGCTAACAGATAGCGATCTAACGTCATTTCATGGAACTATGTTAGTTCGGCTTAACCACAACAGATGAAGTTGGTGGGATGAAGGTAATTTCGAGCACAGGTTATAGCACTGACTGAGCTTTCCTTCTCCCTTTATTCCATGATAAATGTGTTAAAAGTGGCAAACTCAACGTTCTGATAGAGTTTTCGGCTTGACATAGCCAAAGTTCAAGTTGCATGGGGTGTCAAAACTCTGCAACATCTTAAGATTTTTTTTTTTAAATATCATCTTTATTGTTACAACTGTGTGTACACATCTAGTAACTTCACTCTGTTAATTTATTTATCGTATTGTGGTTCATAGATCACTACCTACTACCACTCATCACATCACTTCAGTGAGATGTAACTAGGTCCAGAGGTTTGGTCCTTTTCAGTCTTCGTAAATCGCCGCTGTTGTCCAGGAGGTTCAGTACTTCGACATTCCTGTGCTTGTGGAGACGGTTCTCATGATCCGTTGCTCGATTTTTTACGACTTCGCTCACCATCTTAATTTTAAGGTCGCGATGGAGGTCATCCGTTCGGATATACCAGGGGCATTCACTATGCTCCTGAGGATTTTGTTTTGTGTTGTTTGGATAATTTTCAAGTTAGTTCTCTTGGTGCAGCCCCATAACTGGCAGGCTTAAGCCCAAATCGGTTTGATCACTTGCTCGTACAGTAGCATTTTGTTATGTGTAGGCAGTTGGGATTTTCTTCCGATGAGCCAGTACATCTTCTTGAATTTTAGGTTTATTTCTTCCTTCTTCTTCTTCACGTGCTCCTTCCAACGGAGCTTCGCGTCCAGAGTCATTCCGAGGTACTTAGCTGTATTTGCATATGGAACAATCTGGGAGTTTATTTCAATTGGTATAGGGCTCACTTTCCTGTATGTAAAGTTAATGTGCGTTGACTTAGCTTCGTTGAGTTTTATTCTCCATTTTTGGTCCATTGATGGATGCTATTCGCGGATTCCTGTAGTTTTCCCGAGGCTTCCTCGACTGTAGAACCTACTGCCAGGATTGCTGTGTCGTCTGCGAACGTCGCTGTCACAGCTTCTGCTGATTTTGGGAGATCCCTTGTGTATAGTAGATAGAGTACTGGCCCAAGGACGCTACCTTGAGGTACTCCTGCTTTTATTACACGTAATTGGGAGTATTCATCTTCGTGTTTTACCCTGAAATGCCTTTCTGTTAGATAGGACACCAAAATCCTATAATACTGGGTAGGGAGATCCCTGTGTAGCTTTGCCTGAAGCCCCTTATGCCAGACTTTGTCAAATGCTTGAGAGACGTCAAGGAATACTGCTGAGCAGATTACCTTCTCTTCAAAGCATTTCTCTATCACGCTGGTGATCCGGTGTACCTGATCGATTGTTGAATGCTGCTCTCTGAATCCGAATTGGTGATCAGGGATTAAATTTCTCTCCTCGATTATAGGTTTTAATCTCTTTAAAAGGAGTTTCTCAAAGAGCTTGGAGATAATTGGTAAAAGGGAGATGGGTCGGTAGGACTTTTTTTCATATGTTGGTTTACCTGGTTTGGGTATCATTATCACCTCTGCTACTTTCCACTGCAGTGGTACGTACTGCAGCCTAAAAGACGCATTGATTAGGTGTAGGAGTTTCTTTAGCCCTTTTTCTGGGAGTTCTTTCAAGATTTTCCCAGTTATAAGATCATAGCCTGGAGCTTTCTTTGGACTGAGGTTGAACATGATCTCATTTTTGAGTTCTTGAATGGTAACCGGCCGAATTTCCATTTCATCTGACTTTTCTATCATTGTAGCATCCTCATTTGCGGTCTGCCTTGGGAACGGGGTAAATGTTTCCTCAAGGTGGTTAGCAAACAAATCTGCCTTTTCTTTGGCACTCCTCGCCCAATATCCATCTTCTCGTTTAATAGGCGGTATTGGTATTTTGGGCCGCTTAAGTCCTTTAGTTGCTCTGTATAAAGAATAGTCCGTGTCTTTTCCAGCAGTGAGGCTCTGCAAGTTGATAGCCAATGTTTCATCTTCAATTTCTTGGTTTAGAGCTTTGAGCTCATTGCACAGCGCATTCAGCTTTCTTTTGTTTTCTGCAGAGCGAACCCTTTGCCAGGCTTTCCTAGCTTTTCTTTTGGCCCGTACCAATTCCCTTACTTCGAGAGGGTAGTTGGAATGGTAGAGAGGTTTCTTCCGGTTGATTGGGGTGCAGGACCAGCACGCCTCTTGGATGTTTTCGGTCATTCGTTCAACCTCTGTTTCCAGTTGATCTGATGTTCTGATGGGCACGTGTAAATCAATGCTTTCGGACAGTGTTTTTCGGAATAACTCCCAGTTACTGTGCTTATTAGTAAGTTTTGGGGTCTCTTCTCTGAGGATTACCGAGTCACTTAGCGTCATGATCACAGGAGAGTGATCAGACGAGAGGCCATCGCTATCCTCAGTATGTATGTAGTTACCCGATATTCCTTTTACTATAAAGAAGTCCAGGAGATCTGGTACTTTATTCACATCTGTTGGCCAGTACGTAGGCCCTCCTCCAGAGTGAAAATTGCATTTAGTTTCTTGACCTGCTGCAAACAATTGTACTCCCTTCGGGTTGCGCGTTTTTGAGCCCCAGAATTCGTGTTTTGCATTGAAATCACCCCCTATAATGAAGTTATGTCCGATTTCGCGAAATAAGTCCACGTAGTCGTCTTTTTTCAGAACATACCTAGGTGGGCAGTATATGGCAGCAATGTTGATAGTTCTGTTTTTTGTACTCACTTTTACTGTGATGACTTGCATTTTTTCGATCTCTATTTTCAGCTGTTCCGAGTGTTTGATATTGCTCTTTATAAACACAGCCGAGCCTCCCCGAGCGCGATCGGCGGGGTGGACGGAGCGATAAATGTTATAACCTTTGATATTTGCGTAGGATGTTCTTGTTAGGTGTGATTCCGAGATCAAGCATACGTCAATTTTTTCTTGATTGAGAAAAATCTCTAGTTCTTTTATGTTTTGAACTAGCCCGTTGGCATTCCAGGTTGCTATACGGAGTGTATTATGGCCCATATTTTTTGTAATTTGAGAGTTGCAGTTCTATTTTATCTAGCCTGTTGAATATAATTTGATTTATCTTACTGTGGTCTTCCAGTTTTTCCAGCACTAGTGCTAGCATATTTTCTGTGGTGGGTTTTACTTTCTGAACCTCTTTTACATTTTTTGTTATTTGCGCATAGGAGACTTCTCCCTTGGACCATTTTTGACTCATACCTTTAGAATTCGATACACTCTCTCTTCTACCAGGTACGGTGGTTGTGTCTTTTCTGACCGGCTTATCCCTTTTATCACGGAGCCTTTGAAGTTCCTTTGCCACTTCACACCCGCGATAGTTCGCGGGGTGGTCGCCTTTGCAATTGATGCACTTGTGAGGTGATTCATTTGTTTTCTGGCAATCACTTGTATTGTGCTTACCAGCGCACTTGACACACCTAGGTTCCATTTGACAGTACCTGTGTGTATGATTGAACGACTGACAGGACTTGCACTGAGGAATTAGTGCTGTTGTCTTCCTCAGGGGCTCAATTTTAACCTTTAGATTCATGATATGCTTTAATATCATCCTCTTTGTCAAATGAGAGCATAAATAAAGGAAGTTTTTTCAGCACCGTAATTGGTGCATCTTGCTCACTGGTTTGTTTTTCCTTCTTGACGAGGTTGACTGCCTCTAGGATTTTATAACCCCTACCTTGGAGGTCTTCAATCTCTTGTGGTGGGCAGGAGTGATGAAGCCCTCGGGCTACCACCTTAATGGGACGATCATGCTTATTCTCGTACGTGTACCACTGAAGGCTTGCGTCTTTCAGCCTTTGGGTCACAGCACGGTACGCGTCCTTATCTTGGACATTAATCTTCCACTTATTATTGTTGAGAGCGGTTACATTCCACTCTGAACTTGTCGCCGATTTTATTAGTGGGCTCAACTCCTTAAAGTCCTTGATACCAATTACGTTGATGGGTGGAGGGGGGTAATCCTTAATTTCCTGCTTTTTAGGGACAGATGTCCCTTTGGGTTGATTAGGTAAGGTGGCTACTTCCGGAGAGGATGATGCTTTTCGTTTCTTTTTGCCTCTTTTGAGGATCCAATTTGTCTCTCGTTCAAGGTCATCCTCATCCGTACTATACATTTTGGTTTCAGCCTTGCTGTTTGTGTTTTGAGTAATTGTGCTAGCCATAGTGCTCATTTTGAGATCAGCTTGGGTCAAATATTCACAAAGGGCAATGATAGTATTATAGAGCTCACCAAATGCTGAGTTGATGTGCTCATCCTGGATACGGAATGCCGCAGTAGAGGTCCGGTGTTGCACAACCTTCAGTTTTGTTTTGTCAACAATTTCGGCGATTGACTCGCCGCCGTCGCTTTCCTCGTCCATTTTCCTCACAATATCATTCCTGACACGGCGGAAATAATAATTATTACTAACTGTTTTCTTTTCACTAGAGCTCCGACCGATGTTTCCTGCTCGGAGGTTCGCGCACATCTTAAGATGTTACCCAGTACCAACCACCTACCTCTTTTTACATGCTGCAGGAAACAGTACGAGCGATATTAAACGCCAAGTTCAAATCGTCGAAAACCAAATTTTCCCTGAAAACTGCGAAGTACTTGTCAGCTTGCTTCAACTGCTTGATACAAGAAGCAGTCCTGCGATCAGGTCGGCAGTGCATTTCCGAAGGCTGCGAGGTCGTCACGAGTGATATAGTTCAGAAAACCATCACACAATTGGTAATTACTTAATTAGTTCACATAATGGGTTTTCTTTACTGCTGGCACCCATTTATGAAATCAAATTGCTACGCGAAAAGTTGACGAAAAAATAAGTTTTGGGAGCGTTTTGGAATCTAGAAAACACGTAGGTACTTTCCTCTAGCTACAACGATGTTACAGTTAACTCGATATTACAACAATGTTACAATTAACTCAAGTTGATGAAAACTTGTGTCGCAAAAGTTGGGGGCGAGTAACAAAGAATGTGACAGGTGTAATTCTTTGCAGAGGTGGGTAGTTCCTGACTGAACTACTCTTGAAGAACTAACTCCGCCAACTGAACTACTCCTTGACTTAGTGCACTTCACTGAACGTTCGTTCACTAGGAGCACAGAGTAAAAAAAAAATCAAGGATCCATATATTATACAGACGGATATTGGATTTAGGAAGGAGGAAAGAAAGAACTAGTAACTCACTCACAAGGCGACAGAGTTAGTTCTTTAGTTCTTGTAGATCATAGGAACGGTGGATATAGTATCCTCTGAACGATAGTTCCTTTAGTTCATTTGGAGTCATTCAGATTGTGTGAATTAATACTGAGGAGTTTATAGTATCCACAGAATGGTAGTTCCTTTACTATACATGAGGAGTTGATAGTATCCACTGAATGATATTTCGTTAGGAGTTATTTAGATAGGAAGTAGTTCAGATGGGGTGGATACCACATAAGGAGTTTATAGTATCATGGAACGACACAGGAGTTAGTTCAGATGGGATGGATACTACATACAGTATCAAGGAAGTACAGTTCAAAGGAACTAAGTTGGTATCTTATATCTTCGTTCTAGTTCAGCGTCTGTGTCGTGTGATTGGAAGTGAAAAGGAGCTAGAATGAACTACTGAACTAACTCAAAAGAACTGCTCCTTTCAAGGAGTGAACTAACTGGAGTCCCTCAAATGAACTACTCTTACCCACCGCTAATTCATTGTTACTGTCCCCCAAACGTTCCTTCTCGCTGCAAGTATTGTGACGAATCATGTTGATTATTGGTTCTTCAAAAATGTCTACTCTGTGTCAAACCGGTGCCTGCGTCTCTTCATGATCCCAGACCCAGACTACTGGCCAATGATACCCATCGTTATAGGTCTACTTTCTCTGTCTAGTGCTACATGGTCTAACACGGTTTCACCTGGAAGTACATGGATATAGATTGGTTAAAATGTGTAGATTCCCCTGTGTATAGTTCAGTGGATACCTGGACGTTCTGTTTGCTCGCATCTCAAATACTAGGTACATAGCATCTGTCCATCCAAAATGACGTTGCGTAGATCAGTTTGAGTTGCTGATTAGTTGATCTGGATGCTCGCCATCAGGTAAACCATCTGAGACCACAAAGTACAGAGTCGTTGGAGAATGAACTATATGAAGGAGGGTTGGGGGGCCAGTAATAAAGAATTTGACTGGGGAAATTCTTCGTTACTGACCACCGTTTTTTCGACAAGCGTTCATCGTTATTCAAGTAATTGCTGTATTCTCAAGGCTAAAATGAGTGGAAAGTACAGGTTTTCTACATTCCAAAACGCTCTTGAAACTTATTTCTTTGTTAAGCTTTCGTGTATTAATTAAATTTAGAAAATGGGGGCCTGTAACGAAGAACACCCCTCATAATTTTTTGTGATGATCAGTGAGATGAATAACTAGTCATGTGGATCCTAGATGTTTGCATAAGATTCAACGAATTGACACTCATGTTTCAGTTACTGGATTTTGGATCGTGAATTCGACCTTCTTCCACTAATAAGAACAATGGATGGGTGTCGGCTACGTAAACTGTTCTTTTAATATTCTTATTATATTCTTATTTTAATATTCTTATGTTCCGTCGTTTAATGGTCATATGTACACCTACCTTAAATGTAAAAAGTGAAGTCAAATTTAAATGTAAAAAGTGAAGTCTTACTTGCAACTACCATTGTATCAATTCACCAAACTAACAAGCTTGGCCTCTAGGGGTGCCAGGAGGTCAGTACCAAGCTCAAACTGGAGCTTCCCCACTGAAAGGGCATCAACAAGCCCGGCTGATTCCCAGGGAGAGCAAAAAATGGAAAGCCCGACTGACTCCCGTTGAGCGTTTTCAATAGGTCGTTCGTACAGACAGTCCTGGACCAGTCCAGGATGGAACTGCTTTCTGAAAAAGAGGGGATAGAACGCTGTCCAGGATGGAGTCCAGAACTGTCTCTCCGAACACGAGCTGATGATTCTGAATGGGTAATCTGAAGCATTGTAACCTTCCACATGAGCTGAAGGTAGAAGCGCGAACGCGCATGTGCAGGATGAGCAGTCCTCAAAAAAAAATCGAGGACTGCTAAACTAGTGCCCAACTGGACTGGCTGTTCGAACAGCCAACTCTCCATCCAGGACCAGTTTTAAACCAGTCAATATGCAGATTGGTGACAGTGTTGTCCATGCATGAAGAAACAACTCCCGCTAGAGGAGAAAGTGGGATCGGAGATGGATGATTCAAATCCGAATGAGAAAATAACTTATTGGCATTCTTGGCAGCGGCTGGAAGAGCGAGCTGTCCAGCAGGTTTATGTTCCTATCACCCATCAGCACGGCAGCCGTATTCGATACAAATATCCCCCCCCCCCCCATCAGAACACCCAGAATCGTTAGGATTACAATCCGACATGAGCTTTACAATCAGTTGAGAGCATTTTAACGATGATGCCTTACAAGAGCGTTCATCGTTAGAACATGAAGGAGGATGATGCGTTCCTAGCGGCCCACACACTATCGATATTATTGTCAATATGAAAAGATATTGTCAATAATATTGACCGTGTGTGGGCGCAGTGGATTGGAGGTCAGTATTGATGAGAATATTGACTATATCCGGATTTTTTGTATTCGGTCTTCAATAGGTACTGGAAACTGGAGGGGATATTGTCAATATAGTATTGACCGTGTGCGGACGCACATCAATATTTTCATCAGTCATCAGTCCGTATCTAGTCACAGTGCGGTAAAGGTGGTGCGATAATGGCTAATCCAACCAGTGACGACGAAGCAAATGCTGGATCACCCGGTTCTTAGGTCCAGGAAGAGGGACGATGTGCCCTTTGACTCTTTATAGAAAGTTTCTAACTAATCCCTGAACTTTGGAATCCAACCTACTCAAAATACAAAAATAAAATGGCCAGAAATTAATTAATTACTAATTCCCATTCTCGAGTAAATGAAGCCAGGGGCCAACAGGGATGACGTTAAAAAAAAAGTCTGAGGACTGGGAGCTAGCGCAGATGAAGTGTACACTCCGTCCTCATGGGTATTTTCAGCGTTGTCCTTCCTGGAAAGGTTCGAGAAGCCATGTTTGTATTGGACCTTGTTACGAATGGTAGAACTAACCCCAGCAACTTTTGGAAACAGGCTTCGTCCATCCGAAAGTCATTTTTGTAGTCGTCTACATCGCTGGAGCTAATTTGTTTCAGTAAAACAATATGAGTGTATTCTTCTCGCTTCTTGAACCACTCCCTCATCCAACGTTTCCTCTCAATTCGACGGTTGGCCCCCAAAGCCATAATAATTATGGCAATGCACGCTTTTTTAAAACGGTTGTCCATCAGGTAGAAAATAACACAGAAAAACGGATAAAAACTGGGGAGAACTACACTGAAATCACCCTGCTCTTCCGTCAGACAGAAAGGAACTGAGCAAATGTATTCACCGAATTATTGTCAATAATATTGATCGTGTGCGGTTCGGCAATATTGAAACGGGTTGGCTCGAGTATTGACAATACTGATATTGACAATAATATTGATCGTATGCGGGCCGCTTATGTAATCAGAGCACTCATGTAATCCTTCTTCAAAATCATCACCAAAGTATCCTTCATTTTCGAGCTTCATGTGCTACGCTTTATAAGTCTCCAAATTCTGCTCTGGTTTCTTTATCATAATAAATTATTCCTCATTGAAGGTACCCACCACTGGAAATTCAGTGACTCGTACTGTGTCCATTCCAGCAACTCATACAGCCTCTATACTTATCCTGAATTCACCCAAATTTGCATTTGTAGCAGGCGCCTCACGAGGAACGTTATTGTGTTGTTTTTCGAGGAATGTAGATTGAATAAAGAAAAGAACACCGTTTTCCATCAGAGAAATTTATTAACTAACAAACAGTGCGAAACATTTACATATATAGTGGGCGAAGGTAATAAATATAAAAAAATTAATCCGAATCATCCTTAATTTAGGTGGAGCGGGAAAAACTTGAAATAAAAAACCAAAAAATTATATGAAAAATCACGTTCGCGATGAACGTGGGTTAAAACAATGTGATAGGGATATGTTGATTCTCAGTCATTCTCAGTACAAAATAGTTTCACATTAATTTTCACCACTTTTTTTGTTTTGCTAATGTTTACATTATTAAGGCTAGTCATAAGCTAATGGTGGTAATTTATCTAAGGGAAATTACAAACAAATCAAGTCACAGCCACAAATAATAATCTAGGGCGGTACTGATGGCGTTTTGACTAGCACGGTTGTGTGATTTTGCTGGAGTTCTGCCTTCGTGTGTCTTTTTCACAGAAATGTGGGCAATGCTATTGAAACTTTCAGTTCCTCCTTCTGGATCGCAGGTCTACTTGAATAACATTGCAAGTGTCGAGCGGCGGCAGCCAACTCTTCACGTTCCTGGAGTTGACTTGCCAATCTGGCAGATTCACAGCAGTTGGTTCTCATCGAGGAGAGATGTTTATGGTGGTACAACCTGTTGAAGTCTGATAATACCTACTACATGGGCCAGGTGAACAAGACCTGGTGGTGGAAAAATTGTAGGAAAGCTGGAAATCGTTTTAATCTATTTATTTGACAACTAAATTAAGTATCTTAGGTTAGCACCACCCTCCGCTGCGAGATTGGGGGGGGGGGGGGGAGGCAAAACCGCAATATTTTCGCGCCCCCCCCCCCCCCAGATTTTTTGCTCATCACCTGCTCCTAAAATATCAACCTTCAGAAAAATTTACTCCGGCAAAAGTTGAAGAGCATTAAATTCCACGTCGATTGACTACCCACAACCTGTAATTCGACCCAACAGTATGGCCGAAATCAATGGTCACAAAATGACCATCTTTACCAACATCGATGAAAAAGCTGATACAGTGATTTTTAGACGTCAGTACCGTCGATACGGTTGTTCCAAATGAACAAGACGTACAGGACGAAAGCTGCTGAGTATTCTGCGTTGAGCAAGCACCTGACATGTCAAATCCAGACTAGTCTACAAAAAAATAGAAAATTCGGGTGTTCGACTTTCTGTTAGTGGCGAATTGGACATGTGCAAATAAATTAAAAAATGTTCTGTAGGATGCATGTTTTCGGAGTAGGAATTGAGCAAAAATTTGAAAAAAGTACGAAAATTTCGTCGTTTTTTGGATCTTCCCTTTGAAGCTCGCAGCGGAGGATGGTGCAAACCTTGGATACTTCAATTATATGTCAAAATTAAAACAATTTCCAGCTTTTCAGCCATTTTTCCCCACCAGCGGCCCGAAAAGGGGATTATTCAACAGGGATAACAATACCAAGGTGCCGTTTTGTGTCACACACAAAATAATCCAGTAAGTTCTTGCTGAGTCGCAATAAACCATTGCAAAGAGACTCCACAGCATGGTTACCTTACGACAGGATTCAGGAGACATTAGTAGCATACTATAGAAATAGATGTGAAGGTGTTAGTTCCATGTGGTTAGTAAAATTCCAGTCATGGAGCATGGCTTAAGGAGCGAATTTTCAAAGAAATAGTGTGGAAAATTGAGAATTTAAATTAATGGTCATCTGCCGGAGCAATCATTACGGCCTGACTGGGCACTTGTTCAGACAGAGTGGCACGTCGTGCAAAACAAATATGTCAAAAAATCATTTTTGGGTTTTTGAACCAAAAAAATTGTGTTTGATCACTCAATGCAGTCTGAACGTGCGGAAACTACTTAAAATCGTTTCAGCTCCCCAAAAAACATGATTGAAAACACGCCACATGCCCATGTTGCTAAAATCCTTCTTGTTTTGATTTTTTGGACCGATGCACAGCGCGATCGGGCTGGGTAACGAACTCATCATTACTCTTGCGGAGACGGTTTTTTCTGCGCGAGAACGAAATTTTTACTTATTAAGGGGCTTGCCGTGCGGAGTGACACACACACATGCACATATGCGTGTGTGTATGAAAAAGTGAAAATCTATAATTTAGATCCCCGACGCATGAAACGGATTTTGGAGGGGTTTCCGGTTTACTGGGAGCATCTGTGAAATTTTCGAACGAGCCAGAGAGGTGCATTTTCTTTGAAAATTCGCTAAAACACGCTGGTACCAGCAGTCCATGCTGGTTATACTCAACGCCAGGTTGTTGCTTCCTAATTCTACCTGGCCGGCGTTTAGGTGGATCAAATGAACAGAATTTACAAAAGGGACCATTTTGCTAACACGAATTTGTACAAATTGCTCTCCTACATCATTCCACACCGTTGCCACCTGCCCAATCAGTGAAAAAACAGGAAGAAACTTATTTTAATAGTAACTAAAACTATTCTTTACAAAATTCCAAGTAGCGTGCCTTTATAAAACAATGAACATTATATTATATAATCATTATTCTTATCGTGTATTTTTTGAACTTCTTGGACTGTATAAAAAAATTACTAACATTTTAAATAATTCTTGCTTATGATACCGCCATGTTTTTTTTGTTCACTCAATCCCGGATATAATTATACACAGTGCATGTATGTCCCCATCTTCTCTTTTAACGTCAGCGGGTTTATTTGTACCTACAAAAATGAATTCACAAGCAAATACACCGTAATTGAATTAACGAAACTCATAATTATGGGATTGGATGAATGATGAAGTATCGCTCTGCACATCATCCACAGGGCGAATACATTGCAGATTGTGAGTTCACGTTCTCCTTCATCCAGAACGTTCCTAAATAATATGAATAAATCAGTGAAACCACGTCAGTACGGTGACATATTTCGAAAATTAACTTTTCTAGTCATTCCGTTTCATGCCTTCTTATGGCCATTTTGTAATAACCCGTCTAAACCTCCCGAAACTAAAGTGGTCTTACAGATTAAAATACAAATTAGCATCGAACGGCTAATGTGGATCGACCAAGATTTCTTCGCAATTCTCTTGAATCACATTCCTAGTACAAGCAAACTTAAATTAACGTGTGACTGTTTACACAATAGAAAAAAATCATCTAGTAAACGGAAAAAGAAAATACTAATGAATATTATCTACAATTTTTACCTTACACCCAGACTAGATCAACAAATATTTACAAGTTTCAACATTTATTTTTTATTCTGAAAACATCGCCTCCTAAAATGGTCATTGACTGGTAGCAATTTCATGGCTACCGCTAGATTATTACTTTTTTTCCCAGAATTTATTATCGTTTTCGTATCACTTACAGTGGTACGTAGTTTCTATAAAAATAAGAACTAATTTTCATTTTCTCATTCTTGATCAATCTCAAACATCTATAATAGTTAAGTTGATCAACTAGAAATTACAACAGACAGATGGGACCGCCAATAAATACTTACAGTTTTGGTTATCTGACCAATTCTAATACAGCAGCATAAATTAGGATTGAATCATTACCTATCAACAGCACGGATCTCTGCATTTAAGCATGAGGTCTTTGCCGTCTCTTTATTTGAAAAAATGTTTACTTCATGCCTTGTGCAACCTCGGTAGGTTTTGTCAACGAAAATTCAGCCAATATTGTCTGCCTTGTAGTAGGTACCTAGCTATGTATATGGTAGACGAACATTACAGGTAAATAATAATAATAATAATAATAACTGCCTACTCTACTTAGTTCACGGTACGAAATTAGGAGATACTGAAGGAGCAACTGCTGAGGATTTAGTTATCCCAAGTTCTCCACATTGTGTCTGACACGGTCAGCATGGTTGTTATGTCAAGCAGCAGGTACTGGATTTGCAGACATCTAAACTTGATTTGAAATCTGAACAACTTCCACAACTTCTGAACAACTAACTTTTCTAGGTGCTTAAAACACAGCGGTACTGTGTTACGGATTTGTGACGTGGACCAGAGCCTGCTTGCTGAATTCCGATTGACTACGACCAAATTTCTGGACAATTCCTTTGGAATGAAATCGTTCTCGTGTGGATTATTAGGATGAATTTTTGTCAGTGTGAACGTCTGAAGCACAAATGGTGTTACAATGGTTTTTTTCACGAGCGGCCTTTCTTCGGCAGTTCGGGCTTACCGTTGGCCGGAAATTGTCTTCACAGGATTGCGGTCGTCAGCGGCTCTTAGTTCGACGTCACTTTCATCGTCGACTCGGAGACGGCGATCCACTCGTTTTTGGCCGCGTGGAACCACGTCAGCCCGAGGTTGTATCGCCCGTTGAGATTCGCGTGTTGGCAGTGGGAAAACCACCAGCCTCCCTCGTAGTTGGCAGCGCAGTGCGTATTGCTGATGTCTCGGTCGGAGTCGCGAGCGCTGAACTGCATCCCGTTCTGGTAGTCCAAGGCGTCGCTGGCGTTGCCGCTGTAACCGGCGACGGTGAGCTTGAAACCCGAGGTTCGGTTACCGATAGTGAAAGAGGCGTATTCGGCGCTCCAGAGGTGACCGTAGATGTCCATCATGTCCACACGCAGTTTGGTGTTGTTGTTTTTCGTCAGAGAGTGGAGAGCTTCGTTTCCAATCCAGAATTCACCTGCAACAAGAGCAAACACAACTCATTAGTTCTCTGACAAAACAAGCGATTCATGTGTGAGTATTGAGTACACAAGTTACCTGTACAGTGAAATGTTATGACCCGTAATTCAAATGTTTGAGTGAGCAAAAACACTGCAAATCCCTACACAACGGTGTATTATTTCGTATAGATCACATCTCTCTGTATATAACACCCTTCTGTTACAGATCACAGCTCTCTGTATAGACAACCCTTCTGTAAAGCTCACAGCCCCTCTGCAGTTTAGTACGTATTCGCCACTACAAATTAATATCATGCGTTGAGTGTTCAGGCAGTAGCTAAAATGGCAAAAAGAAACACAAATGTAGTTCTGAAGGGAAAATATTGACGTGAAGTGAAAAATATTCGATCACAGAACCGGGATTCGAAGCTCAGAATTCAAATGTAAAGGTTAAGAGCACCACGCCTAGACCACTCCGCTACGGCGGCCACCTGGCTGAGAGACAAGTGATGTGCGCTCTCAACCAGCTTGATGCTTGCAGACAGGCTGCTCCTTAGGGCAAATCTTATGGCGACATCGTAGTGCTCCAGATGGTCTCAAAAATTCAGAAAAAAATGAGATTATTTAAAAATGCAAGAAACTCACACCTCAAACTAAAATTTTCCGAGAGGGGTACTCTGGATGTTTCAACCCCTATTTTTCACCCCGTAGAGCTGAGTGACAGTAACGCCTAGCTTCGAGGATCAACTAGAGCCCAAACGGGACCCATATACCAAATTTCGTGAATTTTGGTTCATGGGAACTAAGGAAAAAAACCGCGGACGGCGTACGGCCGGAAATATTGTTATTATATTTTTATTTCTATTTTCATTATTGGAAAGCTTCATTATTGGAAATAATAAATCAAAAACGTGAAAAATCATGTTTTTTAAGTGTATTTACTACTTGTGATGTACAGTTTCTAGGTATTTTTTTTCGTGCGGAAACACGGGTGATGACAGTGTTTCAAGACCATCCTATCGAGATAAATGGACCAACAATTTCTTAAAAATGTTTGAAATGCTGACTTTTTTCTAAAAGGTGGAAACCTCGTTTTTCACGAATCCATTCATCACCATTGTGAATAAAAATTTAAAAAAATGACATCCCCACGTGATTTAGCGCGAAAAAATACCCCAAAATTATGTATCTATCACATGGAGTGATTGAATACATGAAAAAACTTGGTTCTTCTCGTTTTTTGCGCACTCAAAAATTTGAGTGACGGGTCAGTCTTCGTGAGTTTTCATGTAGAAAATTGAGGTTCTCTTAAAAAAAAAAAAATTTGGTATCAAAATTTCCACTTTGAGCGTTTTAATGAAATTTTGAGTTTCAAAAAATGTCACATTCCGAACCGAATCCGAACTCAAAATTTCATTAAAATGCTCAATTTTGATACCATTTTTTTTTTTCAAATGAGAACCTCAGTTTTTTGTTGCAGTTTCGGGTTCTACATGAAAACCCACGAAGAACTGAGATATAGATTTTGAAAAATCATGACTGAAATTTTTTGAAGTTCAAGAGTACCTACTGTCAGATCAAAATCACCCCTACGTCGTGTTTGTATTAGACAGGTACCTGCACGACATTCCTGCCATTATTGATTAACAGGGCGCAGAATCATCCCAATTACAAATGATCTTCACCTTTTCCATCCATTCGAATCTTACAGATAAAATATTAGCGTGACTTCTCACGTGCTATATTCATCGTCGAACTTCTCTTGGCAATAACAGATCGTGGGAATCGAAAAAAGGCAGACTTCCACTATGCGGTTGACCGGATATCCCCGATACACACAACAATAAGCGTTTCCTCTTGCTGACGGGAAGCCCCCCCTCCGCCGTCAAGAAGAAATATTTTCCTGATGGGAGCGATGTATGGGAAAAAGGCCGAAGGAAAAAAAGTTGAAAAATTCGCGACACACGGGAAGAGATGGGAAACGCTTGGGTAAAATGATGAAAAACTTGGTATATTCCAAAGCGGGCGTTACAGATTATGTCGATGCCCTGGGGTATTCCCCTCCTCCCCTCACACTCCCCATCCCGGAAGATCGTCTCGGGAAAAAGGAAATCGCGAATAAATAAGTTTGCCAGCCCCCTTTCCGTGGCATCCTCGTCAATTTTTTATTGAATAATTCACAGCTTCGCGGTTTCCCGATAGGCGTTGTTTCGCTGGCGATGCATTCAAATTGTTCCGCTTCCTTTTGTAGAAAATACTTACCTGTTAATTTGAGTTTTGTTATCCTTAACCTTTAAGGAGTCGACGATAAAACGCATCGAATGGAAATTTTAAAAAAAAGTTTGTATGAAATCTGTTTTTGCTTCCAGTAGTTGTTTCCGAACTAGTGGTGTCGGGTGGGGGATGAGAGACCTCTTGGTACAAGTGAGCAAGGATGACAAAGTATGGCCACGAGTCATCATCCAATACCTATACCACGGATTATGTCAACTGTTCGTGATATTTAGACGTTTGCATATTTTCAGCGATTTTCAACCTAACAAACTCAAATTTTACCTACTTTTTGTACTCCAGAAATGCCTAGTTACTCGACTGTTGATTCAATCGTAATCCTTGAAAAATCCTGATTGGTACTCAGAGAGAACCGGAATCAGGGAGATGATTGGCCATCCCACCATAATCAGCTTACAAAAAACAAACAAACAAAATTACAAAAAAAAACCATTCGTTTTGCGATTTTTCGCCTGACACTCGAGCTGAAGTTTGATTTGGCTTGATGTCAAAAAGACAAACCAAATGATTTCAGCTGTCTGCGCAAACGTTAAACTCTCGCCACTTACATCTCCGGTTCTAATCGAATGATCTTGCTCAAATTTTACAGGTGTTTCTACTACCGAGACCCCCCCCCCCCCCCCGAAATTCGACGACGATCGAAACGGTGATCCGCAAATGTGAAACCGACACTGTTCCAATCAACGGAACTTGTTGAGGTTTTTCGGTGATGGTCCCTTGCGGTCCCATATGAATTTCAACAATATTATAAGGCAGCACCCTTGACAGACGTTTTTCAAGTAAGTTTTTCATCCATGAAATATCTAGAGACATGATATCATCTTACTTGGACAAAACAAATTAATGAAGTACATGTTAGGGCAATAACTAGGACAGTGAATAATTACAAAGAGCCCAAAACGCAGCCATTAGGTTTATTTTTAATGTTAAACCGATTGAACATGTGACACAGTATTAAAATATATTGAATTAAAATGGTTAAAAGTGGCGGAGCGTTTTGAGTATTCACTGGGCATTGCAGCTTTTAAGTTGAGCTGCTAATAGCACAGTACAGAGCTAAGTGGAATTAAAGCAGGTTCTTGAGCGAGATTGCTTGTATCACACTAATTATATTGAAACACGTCCCCCGTTCAAGAGCACTTTCTCTCAAAAACTCGGGTTTCCAATTGGGACTTCATGATTCAACTCTGTTCTGAAGGCAATAACGCGGTGTGTTGAAGGTTAAGGGCTCGCCTTGTTTCCAGGCCGTTGCACTACCACCGTTGCAAACTGTAGGTGCTGCTAGTTTCCAGTCATAATCATAAACTCGCGGCGGATGGGCAAGTTCGTAACAATTAGCCGGTTATTTCGAAGAGAACTTGTTATGGCTAAGAGGGGAGGGCACCCTCGATTGGCAAAGGCACAGCTTCGTTGATGAACGGCTGCTCGCGAAGTTTTTCACAGAGTTGCATGTCTGGTAATGAAGTCGTTGCGTGGTTTTCTTTCTTTCTCGCCGTTAATTACTCCAACTCTCACGTCGTAATGAGAAACTCATAGGGCTGATGATGGGTAATCTATAAGTATGTACGCAAGATAAAATCGTAATACCCTCCAGACATGGCCAGTTCAAAATTGTGGTACATAAGTAGAATTGTAATTAATATTGGCAGATACACTCGTCGAATTCATCTGTATCTCACAATAAACGTTTCCCGCAATACATGTTGTAGTAGGTATGGAGTCATTCGAGTCCAGAATCTGCATTTTGACCCATGGTCCCTGTCTCAGAGTGAGGTCTGAACTCCAGCTGTTCGCGCTTACCTTCATTTTCGACTCCGCAATATTGTCTAGAACATCGCAAACGCACATTTCTGAATGTATTTTCCACAACAAACTCGTGGACTTGTTGAATACGTTGTTTGTAACCTCAAAATGTTAGCCTTAAAATAACCTGATCTCTTCATTTTGTGTTGTTGCTGTATCTTGTTACCCATCAGTGATGGCACGCTGTTGGTTGTTCACTTCATGGTTGGAGCCTGGATGCTTGTTACGGTTTTCTCTGGAGTATCCATAATCCTCATTTCTTTTCTTGTTGTTCTTGGGGAACTTACCCACCCAATTTTATTTTATTTATTAAATTATTGGACAGCTCCAAGTAATTTTCAATGGACTCCTTCATGTGGTTGATTGACAATCTTCATATCATGTTTCCAAGCTGCAGCCATTGAAAACAATCGCCTGTTGCTGGAAGCCATCTTTGTCTTCTCTCTTTTTAAATGCGCCTTCCTGTTAACAGCCTTGTGGAGACCAGTTGTGAGTTTTTTTTGAAATCCGCGATAATCAACGCGTATATCGCTCATCCACACTTTGGTCCATTGCATCCTCACCAGAAACTTGTTTTCTACCCTTGGAGAGCTCAGGACTGCTGTACACTGAGGATTTGGTGCGGTCTCATCCTACACATAGGAATTGGGTAAAACCTGCATGGAGCTGCTTCAAGTGCTTGAACGTCCTTCTGGCATATGGTTCATCTTCCTCTCGACATCAAGGCTTCACATCATCAGTCAGTCCAGATAAGCCATAACCATTTGTTTAGCTTAAGCTGACATATAATATATAACCTTTGTTGGTCCTTCGAGTATTGTTTATCCCTAACCGAAGTTTTTAAACACCAGCAGATATAAGGATTGTTCGCACTGGCTTTTTCTGACAGCTGACTCCTAGAAAACCATAAGAAACCATCCGTGATCCAATACCATCTTGATAAGCGTCTGAAAAGGGGTTGGGAATCGAGAAGGCATTGCATGGTCAGTTTATCGCCCTGTCTGGTTTGTACTGGAATGACGACCAGAAAACTGGCTTTGAATAATCAGGAAGCACTGTGAACTGCCGGTCATGGATGCTATATAGTCCGAAACGAGTCCGACAATCAGTACGAACGGCCAAACTACCGCAATGTAAGACAAAAATAGCGTTGTACTGAAAACACAAAATCCCAGTTGAAAATGAAGCACTGGAGCTGTAACGGGGAAAACGAGCCCAACAAGTTGTTTCAGATTGCCAAGTTGTTTCTTGATAAGCGTCTGAAAAGGGTTTGAGTTCGATAATCGTCGGGAATCAAGAAGGCAGTGCATGGTCAGTTTATCGTCCACCCTGTCTGGTGTGTACTGGAATGAAGATCAGAAAACTGGCTTTGAATAGTCAGGAAAACACTGCGAACAGCCGGTCATGGATACTATACAGTCCCAAAAAGTGTCCGGGAGTCCGAGAATCAAGTGCTAACAGCCAAACCGGTACTTCTTCATTATCTGGTATACACCAAAAAAAATTCTCAAATTTTGATTAAATTATTTAATAACGTTTCTCAACAACAATTACCATTATCTCAAATACATCGATTGTTCAGTCAGACAAGACGGTGGGTGTACAAGAAGTTTAGTTCCCATTCTGCCGCTCGCATTGTCAAGCGAACTGGATGCTCGCTAGCGCTCGCATCTCAAAAAAGATAAACAATCCCAGAAACTATCCCGTGAATGAGCAGGTTGTTTGGGACTTCTGAATAGATGGTACAAGTATGCAATAGTTGTTTTGTTGTTGAGAAACGTTATTAAATAATTTAATCAAAATTTGAGAATTTTTTTTGGTGTATACCAGATAATGAAGAAGTACCGCCAAACCTACCGCAATGTAAGACTGAAATAGCGTTGTACTGAAAACACAAAAGCCCAGTTGAAAATGAAGCATTGGAGCTGTAACGGGGAAAACGAGCCCAACAAGTTGTTTTAGAGGGCGAATTGTGTGTTTGGGTGGGGGGATATGATAAAGTGACAAAAGGGGTGGCTGAAACGCTTGTAAAACATCAACCCCCAATCTCCCCTCTCATTCTGCATTAATTTAGAGCTGAGGGAAGCGAATAACAAATATTTGCCCGCCCCATTAAATTATTACCCAGAAAACCTTCCACTTTCCTCCCCAAGGGGTTACGATTGTGAGTCAGCCGTTCTCGTTACTTTAAAAGTTGAAAATAACGTTTTCGTGGGATTGATTAATAATTGAATATCTTCGTTCAATTATCAACACATTAATTGGAACGTAAATAATGTTGCCGAGTTTTACACTGCCTTTTCTGGAGGACTCCAGATTTCGGTCTGTGTAGGGTATAAACGAGAGCAGGTTGAGGAGTATGTTTGGGAACTTCAACCTTGGGAATAATAATGACTTGTTACAAGAAAGAAACCTCGGCGTTACTGCCAGTCATCTCTAAGGGGTGGAAAAAAGGAGTTGACATTTCCAGCAGACGGGGTTTTGATGGCGTTTTCAAAGTGATTCCGAACTTGAGGACTTTTTTAAGTCCAGCCGTTCGTTCACAGTGAGGCCTTGGAGTTTGAACCGAAAAGCTTCGTCAAGCGTCAACACGAGTTCAATCATGAGTTCGTAAATAACTGCTAAGTAAGGAACAGCGGATCATAATCACGCATCGCTTTATGAATCGAGTTTGCTGTTCTGTAATATTAGTTCATTTGAAGGATGATGCCTCTTTCGGATTTTGTTGATAGGTACTTTATACGTCATGAATAACAACAAATAATAAATTAGTGATTGAATTATTGCATCCTGCGCATTTTTACAAATTGTAATTCCCGGGCCGGCTCCAGTACTCCATTTAGGGCTTTCCTGGGGGGATCTCGAGGGTATTGACCACAGAAAACAGTCATCTGTGCAGGTAAATAATACACCGTTGTGTAATAATTTGCAGCATTTTTTTTAAACCTGTTTGTTGATAAGTAAAAGTTTGTTGTTCGCAGCCAAACGAATCACACACAAATCAGGTGAACATTTGGGAATATGTCGAGGGTTCTACTTCGGTTCAGCGACCATGAGAATTTTTAAAAAATTACCGGATGAATTAGGAGATGAGGGCGGTGGAAAAACGCATATTTATGTAACTGTAATTGCCGAACTTTGGGGAGCTATTAATTAGACTCTGGTGGCAGTTTTCGTGAATGTATGTGCGTGCGTGGGTATCCACCGCAAAACAGACCGTACTTATTCAGGGTCTTACGATTCGAAATTCGAAGGATCATTGCCTAAGTAATAAAATGGGGCACTCGATTTACGGCACTAAATAATTGGGAGCCGGTACTCGACTCAGGGCTTTCCACGTGGGTGTTGACAACAGAAAACAGCGGTCTACGCAGAAGGGCAGAAGTGGTCTGTACAGAAAAAAAATAAACCATTGTGTAATAACTTGCAGCGTTTTGGTTTATTATTTTCAATAATGAACCATTGGAATAGAGCATGAAAAAATAAAAAATTTAACCCCCCCCCCCCCCCCCCTCAAAATTTGATGGTTTCCGTTTCAAGGTATGTAGAATCCGAAAATGCAATAAAAAAAATTCTGTACGTCCGCCGTACGCCGTACTGAGCACTTTTCTAAGTTACCTTGAACCAAAATAAATTGACGAAATTCGGTGTAAAGGTCACATTTGGGGTCTAGTTGGTCCTCGAAGCTCGGCGTTAATGTCAGTCATCCCTAAGGGGTGAAAAATAGTGGTTGAAGTCTCCAGGACGCCGTTTTCTCGAATTTTTTTACGGTTTTAATTAGTTCTCTAACTTGGGAGTTTTTTAAGACCACCTGGATCATTGTACGTCCAGCCGTTCGTTCACAGTAAGGCCCAGAAGTTTGCACCGACAGGCATTTTCAACAGGATGGTGAATGAAATTGTATGCATTCAGCCCAAATATCATCACTAGGGACGCGCTAACAATCGGGAACTGGCCCGAGATCATCATTGCTTGGGAGCACATGATTATAATCACAGAGTATGAAGTCGAGTTGGTTGTGATATTATTTCATTTGAAAAATGATGGCTCTTTTGGAGTTTGTTGATAGGTAGTGAAACTTGAACAAACGTTGAAGTACTATTGATGGGTAAATTATTACACAATGGTAAATTATTACACAACGGTTCATTATACCTTCTAAGTAGAAGGGGCTGGAGTTTGTTGGTAGGTACTTTTGCCACTTTTTTCACTCCACATCAACAATTTCCCTTCAGAACTTCATTATTTGCGTTTCTTTTTGCCATTTTAGTTGCTGTTTGTCATCGACAGAATTATTTTAGCAACATTTAACTCGTGATTTTGGTAGGTACCTAGTAACGAGTACGGGGTTAGGTACTGACCTACGGAGGGTCTGCGATCTACATAATATGCATAGAATAGTACATATGATATTATATGGACGGGTTATCTATACAGAGAGTTGTGATCAGCAACGGAAGGGTATTCTGTACAAAATAATAAACTGTTGTGCAGGGATTTTAATTTGGTGCTTTTCTGGCGGAACCGCTCTCGACCGTGGGGCATTCGGCCCTAAATACGTAAATCTACTGCCGTGACTAGGTACGCACCAAGCATCGTATAGATTCTATTCTTTGTTGCTAACTTGCCTTTTCATGTCATCGAGTAGGTACGTACCTGCTGAAACATGCATGAGCAAACTTCGTCATTATTTTTTCGAGTGTGTGTGATGTAAACCCAGAACGGCCTGATTAATGTAGGCGTGCCACGCTGGGTTAGCCTTCCCGTGGATTTACCCGGGCGACAGGCTAAAAGGTAATACGGAATACTTCGGTGGGAGGGACGCTGTTGCCCAAATGAATGGAGACAGTTTGAGGAGGGATGAGTTACTTGCTAAGTAGTTTCGTTATTAGACCAAAGTTTCTCCATCCAGGACGAGCCCCTGCCGGGCGTTTTGAAGCAATTAAATTTTAACGATACAAACCCCGCAAGCTTGGACAAGCAAAGGGATAATGTATTCCGCAAGGAAAAGGTTCTTAGAGTTTTCCATACTTGGGTAGGTCTTGGAAAAAGGCGGTTGAGAGCAAAAATTTATGGTTCGTTTCGTTTCCATCCCCTAAATAACATTATTGGATATAAAAAGGTTGACCAGACCACTTTCCATCCTCCCCCAAAGACGGAACGCTCCTCCGCCAACGAGGAGAACTGGTAGGGAAGGGATCAATGGAAAGTATAACATCCCGGGATTTCTATACATACAGGGAGCAGCAGCAATATGTAGTTAGTATAACGGAACTGATAGCGAGCAATTACGTTGGATAACCGGTAAGGAGGTACAATCTTATCGGTGAGCCAAAACCTGTGTGCCTAGATATATTCGATGAATAAGCCGAAACCAAAGGTTACTTGGTGGACAAGCTATCGGAACAGTGAGAACATCAAGACCATGCACATTCAATGATATGGAATTATACGAGTATAATGCTTCACATTCTGATTCCACTGTACAGTGGACATTGAAGCATGACATCTACAGAAGAAATATGAAGAAATACCGTACTTATAACCAGTACCAGTACCTACTATTCAAACATACGGGATGCAAAAATACCGTAATGATACCGATCAGCTAGGTCAAATACAGTTAAGGCTGTACGATATCTACATCGTTACGCCAGCTTTAGAAAACGACGTGATTATATTTTCCGCTCTGGCGCATCGGGCTTGGACTAACAATTCATAAATTGATACCTCTATCTCACTATAACTGTTGAATGTGAGGAATAATATGCAAATAACAAAGATTAGGTATTCCGAATTCTCCTATTTTCGTGTAAATATAATTATTTAATCATATAATTAGTTAATTATTTCTTCTCCAACACTTTTTTTGCCCCGATACCATTAAATACATTGTATGTCTTTCTCAACTCAACAAAGTGGGGTTTTGAATTTTAGGGGGTAGATGATTATCTTGCGGCGGGTGTATGAAAAATTGTTACGCGAACCCACACCTTTATGAATATTACATTTTGCCTAGCGTGGAACCTTCATGAGGCAGTGACGAATGAATCCTCTTATATGAAAGGGCCGAAAAACGGTAATTTTTCTCTTGACAGTTTCAGTTTTTCAGATGTGTATTTTTGAGACTTTTCACGACTTCGCCAAAACCTGCCTTAGTTCACTGAAGGTCAGAATTAAATATGGTTTCACAGGTCCTTGAATATGATGCTAGATGATTTTCATAATCGAGATCCAATAACGATGCGGTACCTAACTGCGCGTGCGCAGTGAAGCTAACAGTGAGGGGAAAATTTAGCGTAAGTTTTAAGCGGGCGGCTACAGGCGTAAACTTGCTTGCGCGGCAGATCAAAAAAAAAAAAAAAAATACACTGCCAAGGACATGGCACAGAAACTTCCTCGTGGCCTACACAGTATGTCACCATTACATTTTCATACATAAAGATTCAGATTAATTAACGGATTAATTAATAAAGATTCAGATTAATTAACGGAATTATTTAACTGTTATTGAATAATAAGGGTACCTAATTCGAAGTTAGTATTCGTGCTTTAAGATAAAGTAATTAGTTCACGTATAGAACGAGAACGCAAAAGTCCCTATCAAATTTCAACTTCTTAGGGTGAACAGCAGAGAATTGAGCACATCAGCTGTGCAGGGTGCGGGCCCGTCATTTCATTCGTCAACGCAGAAGCCCTTCCAGGTTTATAGTTCTATGGTCTGGAATGCTCGACGTTTGGAATGTACGCGGTGCCAGTGCCACGTGCCACTGCCACCGCTGATTCAATCATGATGAATGTCGTGTGGTACCTCAAGGGACCTTACCCGCATCATCCCTGAAAATCTCACCAAAATCCGTTCAAAATTGATGGAGTTACGACTGTAACAAGAAAATCTCGTTAGCGCCTGCGCAGAGGCTACCGTTGATTCGATCATGATGAAACTGATAGGTGACCATCTAGCGCCAAACCCACACAATTCCAGAAAATTTGATTGAAATCTGATCAAAACTGTGGAAGTTATGGCTGTGGCAAGGAAATGTGGACAGACAGACTGACAGACAGACACGAAACCAAATTTGTTCAGGAGGCCCTGAAACGCAAAATGCAAGTGGAAATTTTGATTTTGGAGCACAAAAAAATTTTCATTTCGAAAGTGAAAACAAAGCTTCCGCAGCCTTGCAGACTCGGAAGCAATAGGATCTACCGCTCGTAGCCGCGCCTTCACTATCGTTTTCCCTCTTGTCTTGTGATTTTTGTGTTGTAGTTTTTTGTTGTGGTGCCTTGTGGTATAAAAATGGACGAAGAAACTGATTGAATTTATCAACGAAGTGAGGTCCTATTCCCCTCTTCGGGTCATGACAGATAAAAGATATCTCTGAGATTTCTTTTGAAAAATTGAGTTCACCCAATAGGACCGCCTTTTTTGGGCTAAACGCCTCATCAAGTATGTGTTTTCAACGAAATAATCATCCTCTGCTTCCATTTTCAGTTCAAAATATTTTCGTCAAATAACGAGCATTGCATTGCAGTAACATAGTTCGCCGCAAACTGAACACCGCAGAGAAGCTTGCAATGGACGATCCCTGCCGCTTGTTTAAGCTTCCAGTGGTCGAGGACCCGTTCGACAGGAGTTTAGGGAAATTGGGAGTTGGTTTTCACACGGAAAGGCTGTGTGGATGCATTAGGTATGTCTCTCTCCTTCAAGTTTTTCTGTAGATGTGGTAGGTGTGTGTATTTCAGTTGCCAAAGTAAAGGCGGGGGCGGTAGCGCAGACATACCTTCTCCAAAGGTATTCCTTGTTTGTCGCTAATGTATCGCTACTATTCCTTCTCCGTATTACTCCTTGGACGCTAACTTCAGTTCAACTTGCGTACTTAAGTCTTACGTAGGTACTTGGTCATCGATCGTTATGGTTCTCTCGTACTAACACGAGCTTATGTCCTACCTACAACTGAGATATGCGGGTACTGAAACGGTTGCAAAAACTCTCTTTCACCTTCTCTCCGACGTTGTTGCTGCATGTGATCCTGAAATGTGACATAGGCCTTACTGAGAACTAGACGTCTTACGACGTAACGCAAGAGTACATTTATGCTCAATTTTAGCGAATTTTCAAAGGAAATGAAGCTATTTGGCTCGCTCGAAAATGTCAGAGATGCTCCCTGGGAACCGGAAACCCCTCCAAAATCCGTTTGATGCATCGGAGGTCAAAATTTCAGATTTTTCACTTTTCATAATTATGTCATTCCGCACGATAAGTCCCTTGATTACCATTGTAAAAAATTCGATCTTGCAAAGAAAAATCAAACTCCGCAAGAGTAATGATGAGTTCATTACCAAGCCCGATCGCACTGTGCGCAGCGGTTAAAATTTACAAATTTTGGTCCAAAAAATCAAAACAAGAAGGATTTTAGCAAAATAGGCATGAGGGGTGTTGTCAACTATGTTTTTTGGGGCGCTGAATCGATTGCAACTAGTCCCAGTCCAATTAGATGCACCCAGCATACCATACGTACAAAATTGCAGTCCGAAATATAAAAAAATTTCATATTTTTTATGTAGGCATCTGAAGTGCCGTTTACCGTGTTTTTTCTTCTTTTTTGGTCGCTGAATCGATTGCGAGTTGACTACAAGTGATCAAAATCACAATTTTTTGGTTCAAAACACCCAAAAATGATTTTTCTGAATTTTCTGCGTGCCACTCTGGTCTCAACAGGTGCCCAGTCAGGCCGTAATGAGTGTCTGGCAGATGACCATTCATTTCAATAGTCAATTTCCCTATTTCTTTGAAAATTCGCTCCATAAGCCATGCCTAAATTCAACTATTACTTGGTTGATATATACCGAGGCGAGAGGCAGCTTGGGGGGGTTCCCCCCTGCCCCCTGCTTGATCAAAAAGGTTCATTATTCCAAATAATAAACCAAAAACGTTCTAGAAATACAAGAGTCAAGTTGTTCTAAAGTGCTAATCTATGGAATAACGCAAATTGAAGTCAGTGAGTCCGCGTCAAGGGTTTGGAGTAGGTTTGCCCAAATGGGTTTAGAGTAGGTTTGCCCAAACTTTGAATATTTTTCATCAAGGATTCGCAAGAACTGATGTTCTGCAGTTTTGAATAACCGGTTTAATAGTTTCAAAACTGTCATTACTCTCAACTGAGTAAAGGGGACTCGCAAAAATGTATATTAGGCGTAGCGCCCCGAGGAAATTTATTACGAGTGTTTTATAAGGGGTTGAAAAGGGTAACGGGGCAGGCGGTAAAATGAACCCCCTTCCCGACGAATTCGCGCAAACTTTATTATGGAAAAGTTTTGTTTCAAAACTGGCTCTGCTCCCTTGGCCCGTTGTTGCGTACCTGCCGAACCGTAATTTAGCGGTGCGAGGGGAATAATACGCTTTTTTGAAACACGAGCGCGGAACTTGCAAATCAAAACTTTGTTCTCGGAGAAAATGTAATTTCGGAATCGTCTGTTAAAAAGAGACGTGTTAACATGTATTAACCTCAGACTTAGGCGTATTAATTAGGGATGCGAGGAAAATGTATGGGCACAAAGACACGGGGAGTCGGTGTCGGTGCGGTCGATAGACGCCATGTGAACAGCTTCAAAGGAATTAGAGCGACATGCGCGATATTCATTTATGGAGACTGCGTGGGGTTGATCCGGTTTTCGATCTTTTAAATTCCGAGCGAAAGCCCTAAATTAAATCGTTCTGACATTGAAGATGTAGTTTGTGGGAATTTTTTCTTCGCAGCGGACTGAATTGGAAGCCTTTGCTCAAATCCATCGCTACAGTCGGGCTCCGTATTTGAAAAGTTTGGCACAGTTACTTTTAGCAGTCGAGAAGGTTCTTGGTGAGATGAAGCATCGAAAAATGACGGTCACCGTTGTCGTCTTGTTTATGCTTTGATTCGTTACATGCATGTCAAAGGAAAATCTGGGATCTAGGATTTCGAGGGGGAGGGGGCTAACCGGAAAATGCTCGACAAAATCCTAGCCCAAATTTATGTTTATGCATAATTTTGTATAATTTTGTTTTGGTATTTTCAATCGAAATTAAAGTGCAGTATTTCTCTCTAGAGTAAATGTTTCGTGAAATACTATAACATGAAAAATATTATGAAAATATTATTTATAACAAACGTTTTACCCTGTTCATATTATCACTGTTAGGAAAAAGTAAGATAATAACTTTATTAAAGTAACAAAGGCAATTTCGAAAACTTTATTAAAGTAATAAAGACAATTACAAGTCAAGGGATATGTAGCGCACCAGAATTAAATTTTAATTTTTAATTTTTATTAATTAAATTTTAAATGAGAGAAGCTCATTTTATCCTGTGTATACTTCGGTCCAACTATGGGCCCTCAGCCCCTCTCTGAATCCGCCACTGCCTGATTGTTACTATGGCTCATAGTAACACAAGGTTTAAACCAGTCAATTATGAGGTCCATCGATGGACTTGACCAAACTCCTTTAGTATTACCTATACAAAGTGAATTACCATTCATAATCTCCATTCTGCCTCAAGTGGCTAAGGTGCATCACTTTTTTCAAAACATTTCGGAGAAAAATTCAGCTCCTAGGTAATTTAGAGTTGACTTGTCGTTGACAACCTAGCCCTGCGTGTTCTCAATCAATAATTCAATTACAGTCAGACAAATACTCATTTTTTCAACTTCTAATTGTTACTTATTTCCACGAGTCACATGTCTAGTCCCAGTAATGTAATAATATCTTTCATTTAATGAAAATTCCGAACAGATCGGGAAAAAATCCCTTTACGAAAGGTACATAAACTGGAATGTAGAAAGTCGGGAAGCAATGATTGACGACTAACATCCTATCCCAACGAAATGTTGCTTCCCACTTCTTTCGACGTATCTACTTAACAGAGTAGTTACAAAGAAATTTTTGGTACCTACCATCTGTATTGATGATTTTTTAAACAGTTTGAAAAATTGTTGACCGTCAAAGACTCCAACTTGATGTGGGTACGCTGATTCCCTCACTGATGATAAAGACTCGGGGAAATTAGATGTCACGTTGATATGCTTAGGCACTTCAATTTACCAAAAAAAGTGATATAGCAAGATTGAGTGCTCGGTAACGTAAACACACGTTTTTAACATTGTATGACATTGAAAAGGGGTAAGTAACTGAAAAATTGCGGAAAGAGCTATTGCTACAGGCTGGGTTAGAAAATTACCTTCGCCGAGAAAAAACAGATAACGATCCGTAATTAATGAAAGTCGAACCAAGTTAACATCCCAGTGTTTCCCTGGCGGTGTAATTGAACCGCATTATCAGGACTCATCCGTCAAAGTCAAGAGCCTTCAATGGTGCGAGGATGAAAGGTGGGGGAGGGGGAAACGATAAAGGCCAGTGGCGAGGCCGGGTCGGGCCTGAATAAAAATTACCAGAGCGAGGATATTCCCTAACTAAGGGTCGAAAATCTATTTCGGCGCAGTCTGGGATGGATCCCACAACATATACGCCCATCTATGCGAGAATCGACCCGACAGTGAAATCATAGTGAATCACGTAGGCCAGTCGAATGCTAGCGAGTTGAAGGGCACGAATAGTCCTGTGTACAACCCACATTTCCATAAATCTAGCTTATTCCAGCTGGATTACAACACTCCGGCAGAGTTTGACGATTCACATCACACACTTGAGTGCTGTACACGTATGATTAGTACGTCGCCCATGATTGCCTGAAATCCAGAAACTACTTGTTCGAATACCGTCAGGCACTTAGACAGAACAGCGATTTTAAAAACATTTTCAACAATTTTTTCATCGAAAATGTTGAGATTAATTAAACATCTCCTGTATGTTGATCATACAGGATTTCCGACATGTAATATTATCGTCCCCACAGTTTTTGCGTCTTTACGGTCATCGATGAATACCTACCTACTGTTGATCATCGATGCAGTTATAATTTTATTATGAACATTCATAGTACTAGGTGAAGCCTTCACGTCTGCTCGGTCGTGCAGAGTAGCATAATCACTGCGCCGTCAAAACCTAGGCAATTCTACAAGCAATGCTATCCTGCGATCGCACAACTTATTCTGACACGGGGATTCCCGCAAGAAGATAAGCTAATTGAATTATAGTCTTTACGATGCGGATTCTCAGACCTCCAGTCCTACTGAGGACCGCAAAAAAGGACTGGACATGCGGAAGACCATACAGACATGCGGACATGCGGATGTTCATATTTATCATTGTTACCTGCTGGGTTGCCGAAGCCTTTAGCGTATTCTTCCCAGTCTCTGTTGAACTGGACAGTGCCATCCTTCCTTTTCTGGACAACGGTCCAGCCATCTTCGCAGGAGACCAGGCGAGGTTCATCGCCAATCTGCACCATCTCCAGCTTCTTGCCCTTAACTTCGCGGCAATCTGCAACAAAATAGAATAGTTCAAAATTGTATTAACTATACCAACTTCCGTCTTTCATCAGCACACGAAGAAATTGTTGAAACCTTATCACAGACAGCCTATTAACGCCATTCGATATTGCATCCAAGGGAACAACAGTAAACCCCATTTCCATAAAAATAGGGTACGTACGAGTATTTTGTTTGTTGCAAGTGGCAAGTATGTTGTTATCCGCAGGAAGTGGCAGAAGTAAATTATGCAGCTTTTGTTCTTTTGTATACAGGTGTACAAGATTGGTTCATTTTGGTTCATCGGTCGTTCTACGAGAGATACAAACAGTCCACCCGGACCGCTCCACGGGAAGTACAGCAAGCCAGCAACGAAGAACAGTATTACTCGACAGCTTCTCCTCCAATTGCTGGTGCTTCGTGCTTCAAGGTTATCTAATATTGAAATTGGCATACACATAACAGAAGGGAAATTTGCATTTTTAGACGCCATTCTGTTTTTTTTTTTTTTTTAAGAATTGTTCCACTGAGAAACCGGTGCGCAGTGCGGGACCCAGATAACAGGCGCGTTGGGCGTAAAAGGATTCCTCGGGTTTTCATTGCTACTCTCATAAAATGTACCTGAAAACTTTATTGCGATAGAGCAAAACGTGTATAACTAGGTTGATTGTTACCTCGTACTTGGCTCCACAAAACAGGCCAAGATCCGAGAGTGGCGGAGATCTTACAGTTCAAATTCAGTTTGTAGGGATAATCCACCGAAATGATCTACTTAGAGGACCAAAACAACATACCTACCCAAATAGGTTTTGATGTTCAACCCGTTTTTCGTCATTGAAATAGTACCTATGCCTTGATAGGTAGATATTACTAAGCTGAAATACCTATCTAATCGAATCAGGTGTAATAAAGTGAAGATAGTTGCACTGCGAGTAAAGGTGGGTGTTGGTAAGAGGTGGGGGCCAAAACGTGGGATTATTGTTTAATCGCAAGCAAAAATTTATATTTTTTATTAAAACACAGCCACCTAAAACTAAATCATCTATTTATTTTATAAATCTTGAAGCAGTCCCTGAGCATACGTCTATCCGGAATCTTTAGGCATCATCACGGTGAGTAAATTGAACATTTTTGTAGATTACGAAGATTTTGAGAATAAATAAATGGCGTCGAATTATAAATAGCATAAAATTATTCATTCCGAAATGTGTCAAATGTCTATTTTATGTTAGCAAAATAGCAATAGGTGAAACTTTAATGAGTCTTTTCAAACAGGAGGACATCCTCGTCTTTGAAAAGGATAAAACCCTCTCCAACGCGAAGTCTGGTTCTTGCGTCAAAGCGATCTCAACTCCTGTTTGAAAACTTCGACGCAGTGACAACTTTCCACAAAGGGCGTAGACCTCAAATCAAGCACCTTTTGTTCCATGCGAAGAGCGAGGAGAGGCCTTGTTTCTAAAACTAATAAAATAGTGAAGGCAGAGCGCCATCCCCGTGAAGCCTTAATAGAAGGTCCCCCACATGTGTTCTGTTACTACGTATTCGAGGTGAGGAAGTGAAGGAAATAGGGCGGCCGCTTAGTTGTGGGTGAGGGGATGGTTGGGTTTCGTATAAATAAAACAGTAACCCCCGGGCTTTGACCCTTATCCGGGTACAGGGACCCTTGGAGGCAGAGGCGAGAAAGCTTCCATATCTGATTTCCACCTTTATTATGGTCACTATTGTAAACCTCGGCCTCATCGTGCTTCACAGTCGTAGTAATATTCAACTGAAGTAAAAGCCCTCGGTATTTATTTTATTTATTTTTTTGTTTGAAAGCAGATTTGCATACAAAAGCTACAATAACAGAGTTGTTAATGTGTCTTTTCACTTCTTTAGAATTCAATTAGAAATAATTGTTAGTAGCGATTCAGCATACATTTGATGAAAATCGTCTTTGAGTTTACTATCCTCAATAAAACAAACCATTTTATTGTATGTGCATTTTTTTATTGCATGTAAATCTTTTTAGTGTATGTGAATATTTTTATTGTATGTACATATTTTATTGTATTGAATGTGAATAAGTTTTAGAATCGAGCAAGAAAGGTCTTTTCGTACCCCCTCAAAATTTGGAGGTCTGCTTTTCAAGGTACGTAAATCCGAAAATAGAATAAAAGTAATTTCTGTCCGTCCGCACAAGGGTAGGTACTGACCGCAGAAAACAAAGATCCACGCAGAAGTGACATCTACACAGGAAAATAATAAACCTTTCTGTATTAATTTGCAGCGCTTTCCAATTTATCGTAAAAGGTGAAACCAAACGAAAATCTACCCACAGGTGGTACCTTCGAAACTGTGAAACTAGTAATAAGTACTGAAACAGTTGCTGGCACTCCTCCTGTTCAACCTACTGGAGGACTACCGTTACTGTATGAACGAGTGTACTTTCAACCATACCTACAACTACGTCCATTTCTCCGGAAAATCTCCCTTTTAAAAAAGGTTGGTAGCCGTGGATAGTCCTAAAAGCCTGCGGAAAATGGGAAAATTGGAACCGGGCAGACCCGGGGTTCTTTTCATGTGAGGTCGAAAAGGGTTTCTCCAGGGGTTTCGGAATGCCGCCCTTTTATTCAAACGGCTGAGGTTTCAGCCCCAGTCTTCTCCACTCCAGAAACATGTAATTTGTTTTCTTCGTTTTAACCGTGTGATTTTATTCCAAATAACAACAGAGAGACAGAAACAGATAATAGCCTATTTACAATCTGATTAGAAGGTTGGTCGCAGTGGCGTAGCCAGGATCGTTGAATGGGGGGGTTATCGGAAATCGAAAAAAAATTCCTGTCGTGCAGCATGGCTATAAGAGCGAATTTTCAGAGAAATTTTCCTGATATTATGTAAAAAGATGATATAGCGGGAAACCATACCACTTTTCTTAAGTATATAATTTTTCGTGATTTTAGCCATTTTTACCGATGTTTGACCCTAATAAAGTCAAATTTGACCCACTTGTTTTTGAGAAAAATAGTTTGATCATCGAAACAGTCCGTCCGTCGTGATTGATCATACCACACAACGTCAGGTGAATTGATATTGATTTTAGCCATTAATACCAATTTTTACCCACAAACCAAAATCTGACCCCTATTCTGTGTGAAAAACAACCGAATTATTTTTCTGTCTTCACTCACCCTTCCATACCACTTCCAGTGATTTTATATAAATTGTTTGCAATTTTAGCCGTTTTTACCGACTTTTGACCCCTAAAAACTCCAATTTGACCCCTTGGAATTTTTGAAAATTGCTCATCTTCGAACTCATCCTTTTGTTTGGCAACACAAACGTTTTGGAGAAATTTGGAATTTTCATCATGTAGGTACCCAAGGACGGATATCATCTGGAGATGCACGCAAATAATACATAAATTTTTGTTAAAATCTAGGGATGAACTGAGGATGCTCTGGAACGGATTTGCCTATAAAAATATTTCAAAAATTCATGTTCTGAAAACGTTACCCATAGCAATAACTTCATTTTCTTTGAAAATTTGTTAATAAGGTTTGACATTACAAATGAAGCTGAATTTAAATTAAATTTATCAAAGCACTAATGTTACAGGTAACGTTACGTAGGATAAACTGATGAAATAAAACATTTATTTGGCAACAATGTTCGCGCATTTTCAAGGAATGAAGCTATTGCAATGGGTCCAAAATTTTCAGAAAATAAGTTTTGAAATTATGTTATAGGCAAATCCGTTTCAGAGCATCCTGATTTCATCTCTAGATTTTAACAAAACTTTATACGTATATTATAATATATTTATTTATGTGTCGCTTCAGACGATATCTGACCTTGATTACGTGATAAAAATTCCAAATTTCGCCAAAATGTTCTTCTTGCAAACAAAAGGATACTTTCAAAATTTCGAAGGGAGTCAAATTTGAGTTTTTAGGGGTCAAAACTTGTTGAAAACGGCTAAAATTGATATATAATCACTGAAAGTGGTATGGAAGGATGAGTGCAGACCGGAAAACACCATTTCACTTGTTTTTCACACAGAATAGGAGTCTAATTTGGATATTTGGGGGTCAACAATTGGTATTAAGGGCTAAAATCAATATAATTCAACTGAAGTGTGGGATGGTGACGGCGAGGGATTATTTCGATAGGCATTTTTGTCAAAAAGAGTGGATCAAATTTTTGGGACAGATCGTTAGTAATCAAATAAGTAAACGTAATATTATTTAACTGTTTAATCATGTTTGATTTATCGTTTAATCTGTTATTGTTGTTTTTGTTTGGTACTTCTTCACTTTACATGAGGTTACTTTAAAAATAATATATTCTATAATAAAGTATTTTTAGTGATATGTATAATACTATTATTACATCTTTAATTTAACAAAAATAAATTGAAAATATCTTCAGATAAACAAAACATCATATCTTATTAATATGTTTCCAATAACAATTTCTTCATGTTATTTTTGAAAGTTTCAGTTTTCTCACATCCATCAAACATATTTGCATATTCATTATCTAGATTTTTATTCCCTGCACAACAAATGACCAAGGCTAGAACAACAAATGACTGAGGCCCAAGGTTAGAAGCACTTCCATGGAAAGTAGCGAAGTAGTTTTGAACAGATAATCTGCTGAATATTGTAACTAACTAACAGTAATTGTCGTAAGAAATTTATGGTTTAGCGGAAAGATTGGGATAAGCTGAATCAGTCTATCACTTCTTGGTAATGTGAGCTGCAAGTTGTGACATAAGATACAGGTAACACCTACGGGCAACGCTTCTAAATTCGTCTTGGATGTCGGCATCGCATCGTAATGACTTTGGCCCTCGTACTTCCCTCTGGGTTGAGCTGAACGGGATTCCTTCCCCAACAGCGTCCCAATACTGGAAATGGAATTCGTCGGGGAAAGCGTTTCCAAAGTGGGTTCATTAGGCCGCATGGCGTATCGTGGTTTGGCGGGCGTTCCTCCTTTGCCATCGGATCTTGTCTGGTTACGTGGATTCCGGGGAACTGAGTTAATGAACTGTTTGTGATCGCTGATGGGATGGAGCAGGAGAACATAATAAACACTGACAGGATAAACAAACCGTGGGATTTAAACGACAATTATTTAAGATGAAATCGGTAACTAGGTACCTATCAGCGGAAGTGTGGAGGGATTTGAAAGTCACTGTCAGTGGAAAAACGCTGCAGTCCTTGTCACATGGGTTTATTATTCTATTGGACATACCTACAGAAATGTTGGCTGTTCATTTATTGTTTCTTTCATGTGAAATAATTTAAATAGATATTTCTGATTGTTTCCACCAATTTTGGACCCAAAACACGACTTAGGTACGCCTTTTTTTCTCTCAAATTATCTTTGATCATTGGTAGTGCCATTTAATCGTCTTGATCCACGTGTTGAGACTTTTTCTAGTGTTATTATACAAATTGATGGTGATTTCAGACGATTTTCCAGGTTTTTGCCTCATAAAAAATCAATTTTGGGAGCTGAACCTTTGGTAGAACCTAAATTTTCCACTCTTTGGTCAAAATCGACTTCATATTCGGTCTTCTCGTCCCCATAGCATGGAAAAAGATTCCTCAAACGCTCACGCTACTAACATGTTACTAAAACACAAAAAGTACCTATTTTTATACACATTTTCACTCATAACACCCCTGGGTATATTCCGATCGGGCTGCAAAGTTTCGGGACACAACTAGGGCCTAAATGTAGCATGTGTGCGAAAGAACGACTTTTTTAGACCTAAAATGAAGCCGGTACACGTGATACGACGTACGGCGGACGGACATAGCATTTTGGTTTATTATTCTGTGTATAATAACCTATGTATTCGCTCAGCAAAAAATTTTTATAACACCCCCTCAAAATTATTTCTTTTCCGTTTCAAGGTGCGTAGATTCCAAAAATGCAATGTCCGTCCGCCGTACGCCGTATCACGTGTACCGGTTTCATTTTCGGTCTAAAAAATTCGTTCTTTCGCACACTATTTGGGCCCTAGTTGTGTACCGAAATTTTGCAGCCCGATCGGAATATACCCAGGGGTCTTATGAATGGAAATGTGTGTAAAAATAGGTACTTTTTGAGTTTTAGCAACATGTTAGTAACATGAGCTTTTAAGGTATCGTTTTCTATGTTTTTGGAACGAGAAGACCGAACATGAAGTCGATTTTGACCAAAGAGTGGAAAATTGAGGTTCTACCAAATGTTCAGCTCCCAAAATTGATTTTTTATGAGTGAAAAACCGTGGAAATCGTCTGAAATCACCATCAGTTTGTATAATAACACTGGAAAAAGTGTCAACACATGGATCAAGACGATTAAATGGCACTACCAATGATCAAAGATAGTTAAAAAAAAAAAAAAGAAAAAAAAGGAGCGTAGGTACCTAATTTGTGTTTTAGGGGCCAAAATTAATGGAAACCATCAGAAATAGCTATTTCGATTATTACGTACGTATGTCCAATAGAATAATAAACCCATGTGACAAGGACTTTGCAGCGTTTTTGGAATATACTAACCTTGAAACGTAAAAGAACAAATTTTGAAGGGGTGTTACAAAAATTTTTTGCTGATCGATTACATAGGTGTATTATTCACAGAATAATAAACCAAAAGGAAGAAGGGATGGTTGTGAAGATAACACAGTCACAGCTCCCAAAATTCATTTTTTATGAGTCTAAAACCTGGGAAATTGTCTGAAATCACCATCAAGTTTTTGTATAATAACGCTAAAAGTAGTGTTAACAGGTGAATCAATGATCAAAGATAATTTGTCAAAAATAGGAGCCTAATTCGTGTTTCTGGGAGCCAAAATTGGTGGAAACCATCAAAAATAGCTATTTTAATTATTACATATAAAAGATACAATAAATGAACAGCCAAGATTTCTGTAGGTGTGTTCAGTATAATAAAAAACCCATGTGACAAGGACTTTGCAGCGTTTTTATTCTTTGTAATGGTTCAGGTGTATTTAGAGCAAAATGAAGAACTTTCGTTCACTGTATTTTCACCTTTTACGAGAGGCCTTCTCTCATGATCTTGAAAAGTTTCAGTTACTATTATAGGGGATTGCTAAACAAAGAAATGATGAGTAGATCGTGGAGTAAAATGGTTTATTAAACAAATCGGCACTTCAATACTTCATTGAATCGTTGATACCGCAAAAGTCCACCTTCCAAAACTCCTTATCTCTTATCTTCCTTATTCCCCTTCACCGTCATCTTCATCGTCCTCGGCTTCTGATGGCGCTTCACTCGGTGAGTGTAGTGTTGGACAAAGCTACGCCTCGTTACTTTCCACCCCTACAATATTTTCATTCATTACATTGATGGAATTGATATCGGTTTCACACATATCAGCCTAGTCACCTCGAGGGGAGCATTACGACTGAAGAGTTTCTGCAGTGTGAATGGAAGAGCTTTTAACCACGGGCAGGAGATTGTACTCACTGAAACTACCCTCTCAAACTGCTGCCAAGACGTCGGTATGTCGGGAGTTCCATACCTGGATGAGGGAGGATCAATTGCTTTCAGGAGAATATCGGTTCTCTCGCTTGATAAAGCAACGCGTTCGGCCGTGAGCTCGGGTTTCTGAAAACCACCCAAGTGAACTCTGCTCGACCTCCGCCCAACCGTAATTACATACAGCCACAATCCGCGCAGCTCGGTGTGTTTCACGCACGACGACTGCCCGTATCGCGAGATTCCAAGACCGAGAGACCTTTGCATTGATAATGGCTTCCGTTTTTACGTACATTATTTCGAATGGGAGCGACTTGAGGTACTTTCCTCTCCACCAGAAACTTCCTCACTTGACTTAATCGCTCCTACTCTTTCAACTCCATTTGCGATTACAGGGACGTTTCGTAGAAAGCGAGTTAACCCAACATAACTACGAGGCTGGAATCCTGAACACGTGATGCATGATTATTGCAGGAGGCTACAAGCGTAGCGCAATCCTTTCAATCCGTTCAGTAAGCTCAGAAAAAAATATTACGACGTCTGCGATAGTGAAACGTGCTCATAACACAAATGGTCAATTTTCGTGGGTTACAAATCCTCTTTTTTTGGCCAAAATGCTGTTCAAAAACGAAAATTATTGACCACATATCGAGATGTCGGAAAATCTAGGCAGAAAACGATTTTGAACTTTTAATTTCTGAGTTCTCGTTAGAAATTACGTATCAGGTAAACTACTTAGTAGTTCAACTCAAATCCCGCTTAGAGCGCTAGTGTATCACTTCAAACAATGAACAGAACCGCAGTGTATGGATCGGTAGAACCATAAATATATAAATAAATTCAAAAACGTCCTCAAAATCAAACCAAGGGGGGAAGGTGACGGTAAAGGTTCTTGAAGGTTGCCACGAAGGTTTGCCATTTCTAATGTTGGGTTGTTGGCACCACTGAGAACCTTCGCCACCCAGGCTTCGCTCCGCCTCCTTGCCAACAGCCAGTCAGATGTCAATAGACCTGATACGTGATTTTTTGCCGCATTTTTACATTTAATCACCCTCATTTAAAACATAACGCTTACCTTTGAAAACGGGCTTCGAACTACCATTTTTCCAAGAGTTCTGAATATTTTTCTCTCCATAAAACGTTTTTGTCGAAAATTTCCCATTATTATAAGGATCCAAGAATGATATCCATCTTCATACATTTACAGTAGCCTATATGGAGCCCATAAAATCTCTACTTATTTACATAATATAAGTCCGTAAACATAGAAAATAGAATGAAGAGGAACATGTTGGAGGAAGATGTTGAAACAAACTAGAATGGTTATTGATGGTGTTGGAACAATTCCTACAAATCGTAAGCTAAAGCTAATACTGATGATTAATGAACTAGAAAACAAATTCCAGTAGATACCTATTTAAGTTACATCTTACAGAGAAGGTACCTACATACCACATCCAAATCACAACGTATTACAAATAAGACCGCTAGGTAATTATTCTCTTTATTTTCGTTTTAAAAGGCACAAATTCCTGATACCTACCCTTGGCTAGCTTGGCTGGTAGGCGCTGATTACTGGTAGGCCTGGGAGGCTTCGAGTGGGGGTTCACACATTCAATCTAATCACCTAAGTCACTCAATGACTTACAAACCGATGGTTATGGTTCTGAAATGTAAACTACATCTAGCAGATTGGAGGAATCTTATAGTGACGGTACCTACAGTACTTAGTATACTTAATATTACTACTTGTAAGCCTAAATATACCCATTTCTATAGACGAACAGTCGCTACTTGTTGTAAATATCAGGTGATCTAGAGATGTCCATGATCACACTTGATAGAGACACCAACTCTTGAATGATTAGTGACTTGCTTTTCCTACTTTCGTGCCTTTTGTGAATCCGCACTTTCGTCAATAAAGTATTCCAGTTTTATTCGTGTTGAAATTACTTTTCTTGTTTTCATCCTAAACTACACTGCTAAGTTTAACGATCCGCTGGATCTTTGACACTACTATTGGAATGTCCTACAATTAACAGTTCATCAGAATATTACGGATTCCACCCAGATTCTATTAAATATGCAATAATTAATATCTTGGACTTAAAAATAAAACAAAGAACAATGTGTCATCGTTGACAGCTCTGAACACTGGAATAAATCCAATAAAATTTCTTGACTGTGAAAATTTTATTTTGACATTTTCATGTCTTTGCCGTGGCACACAACCTAAAAATCGTTAGTGACGAAATTGGGTGACGAAATACCGTTACGTTATTATATTTCTGATGATTTTCGCTTACAACCGATTCGTTGCTACGGAACTTTATCTTCGCCAGTTATCATCGTACAAAAATCGTTCACCACTCGTTGGATAGCTCTCGATTTACCTAACCATATTAAGTTAACCACTGCGGAGTGCGTGGCCGACAAGCTGCGGTATGAGCGTGAATGTTTAAATAAAATTGTTTACACACAGGTGATCATTCTCAATCCTTTATATTGTCAACACGAATCCGACCCTCTCCACATTGAACTACTATCGAAAAAACGCTGCAAATCCCTGCACAACGGTTTATTATTTTGTATAGAATACCCTTGTGTTACAGATCACAGCTCTATGTATAGATAACCCGTCTATATAATATGATATGTGCTATTCTATACATATTATGTAGATCGCAGACCCTCCGTAGGTTAGTACCTAACCCCGTACTCGTTACTAGGTACCTACCTAAATCACGAGTTAAATGTTGCTAAAATAGTTCTGCCGATGACAAACAATACCTAACAAAAAGAAACACACATAATGAAGTTCTGAAAAGAAATTGTTGATGAGGAGTGAAAAAAGTTGCAAAAGTACCTACCAACAAACTCCAGCCCCTTCTACGTAGATGGTATAATGAACCGTTGTGT
This sequence comes from Leptopterna dolabrata, assembly GCA_954871275.1. NCBI lineage: Eukaryota > Metazoa > Arthropoda > Insecta > Hemiptera > Miridae > Leptopterna > Leptopterna dolabrata. The sequence continues at coordinate 16,597,207 of OX940986.1, read as the reverse complement.
AATAATTTACCGTTGAGTAATGATTTACCGTAGTAATAATTTACCCATCAATAATACTTCAACGTTTGTTCAAGTTTCACTACCTACCAACAAACTCCAAAAGAGCCATCATTTTCCAAATTAAATAATATCACAGAACAACCAACTCGACTTCATACTCCGCCAATATAATCAGGTGATCCCTACCAATGATTGGCCGTATTCACAAATTCCTATTGTGGGCGCGTCTCTGGTTACGAGATTTGGTTTGAATTGTATACAATTTCATTCACACTGGAGTCGAAAATGCCTGTCGGTGCAAACTTCGGGGCCTTACTGTGAACGAACGGCTGGACGTACGATGCTCCGGATGGTCTTAAAAAACTCGCAAGTTCAAGAACTATTTAAAACCGTAAAAATATTTACGTAAAAAAATTGTATAGGCGTTTTGAAAATTTCAACCCCTATTTTGAACCCCTTAGAGATGACTCACAGTAACGTCGAGCTTCGAGGACCAACTAGACGCCGAACGGAACCTATAACCCGAATTTCATCAATTTTTTTTCATGGTAACTAAGAAAAGTGGCCCGTACGGCGTACGGCGGACAGACAGAAATATTTTTATTGCAGTTTTGGATTCTACATACCTTGAAACGTAAACCATCAAATTTTGAGGGGGGGTAAGAATTTTTTTTTTCATGCTCGATTCCAATGGTTCATTATTGAAAATAATAAACCAAAATCAACATTTTGCTACGACTATTTGGACAATATATCGAAACTTGCCGAAACCACTCTACCTTCCAAAGAAAATTTCTTTTCAGAGCTGTACGAACAGGACATCACACAGGAAAAGTACGATAGGGTCAAGCTAATATGGGACACATTTGGTGTTAAAACATTGGGGCAGTTGGCTGACCTTTATCTAACATCTGACGTATTACTATTAGCAGAGTTTTTCCAAAACTTTCGCTCGGAAATGTTAGCATCAGAATATCGACTCGATCCATTCCATTTATATTCCTTACCCGGCATCGCACAACAAGCGATGCTTAGCCTAACCGGCGTGGAAATCCAATTAATAACCGATGACAGTATTTACAGCCTTTTTGAACAATCAATTCGTGGCGGGTACTGTGCTGCTTCCCTTAGACACGCTAGCACTGATGAATTGTACGAATTATGTTATATAGATGCAAATGGTCTCTATGCTCACTGTATGAAAAATTATTTGCCGATATCAGATTTTGAGTATATTCCACCAACGGCTGTTGACCTCCTTAGCATAAGTGATGAATCCCCTTATGGATATTTAGCCAATGTTAGTTTAGTTACACCCCCCCATCTACACGAGACATTCAATGATTTTCCCCCAGTAATTAACCACAAGCTAATCCCAGGCTCAAAGTGTAAAAAACTGGTAGGAACGCTCGAAAAACAGCCACATTTTGTTGTTCATTATAGATTGTTACAACTTTTGGCTAGCTTAGGTGTTGAGATCATACAGGTGCATGAGGTTGTACGTTTCAAACAAAGCCCATGGATTCGACCGTATATTGAATTTAATTATCAAAACTTGCATACGAGTCTGCAACGCATTGGGACATTTTCATGTCTTTCCCCTCCTTCCTTCTCACCTACCACATTAGGTAGGTAGGTACCTAATTATAAAGTCGCAATCTAAGTTGTAGTGTTGATCAGTCTCCCGTAATAAAACAAATAAAATAATAAAACGGCGGACGGACAGAAATTGTTGGTTTTAGCGAATTTTCAAAGAAAAAAAAACCAGTCATGCAGCATGACTTAATGAGCGAATTTTCAAAGAAATATTCGAATTAATGGCTATGGTTTTGAATAAAGGAAAACTTCGGTCTAAAATTTGGTTTTCTATGTATATTCTCTTCGTATTTATTTTAATTTGTACGTTTTGTCCATCCTGATTCTACCGTTTGTTTATTACGTAATTGTACTAAGTGCTTATTTATTTGATCGCTGTGGGTAAATTCAAGGAGTTGTACTAATCGTTTGCCTCCCCCTTTTTTGCTTCGAACTCTCGTCTTCAATTAATACTTCTCACATTTTTCAATCTGACCACTCTAAGGGGGTGGGGGTAAGAGTTTAAAGATTATCCTAGTTTTGGGTAATTTTTGCGCACTTTAAATGCTCTAATTTAAGAACGGATTTAGATATCTAAAATCCGATTTCACTATCGTGTTCAGCGTGCAAAAACCTTTAAAATGAGGGGTCACTTGTTAGAAAATAACATTTTGGGGATTTTTGGGTAATTTTTGCGCACTTTAAATGCTCTAATTTGAGAACGGATCAAGATATCTAAAATCCGATTCCACCATCGTGTTCAGCGTGCAAAAACCTTTAAAATGAGGGGTCACTTGTTGGAAAATAACATTTTGGGGATTTTTGTGTAATTTTTGCGCACTTTAAATGCTCTAATTTGAGAACGGATCAAGATATCTAAAATCCGATTCCACCATCGTGTTCAGCGTGCAAAAACCTTTAAAATGAGGGGTCACTTGTTAGAAAATAACATTTTGGGGATTTTTAGGTAATTTTTGCGCACTTTAAATGCTCTAATTTGAGAACGGATCAAGATATCTAAAATCCGATTCCACCATCGTGTTCAGCGTGCAAAAACCTTTAAAATGAGGGGTCACTTGTTGGAAAATAACATTTTGGGGATTTTTGGGTAATTTTTGCGCACTTTAAATGCGCCAAAACCCTCCTTAGAGTAGGCCAATTTCGCCCATCTTCGAACTTAGCCTTTCGATTGCCAAGATAGATTTTTTGTGCAAATTTGAGCTGTTTATCTCAATTCTATCGAGAGTTATCGTCTGGAGTGACACATATATAAATAAATATATAAATATATATATATATATATACATATAAAAAAGTGTTAAATTTCAGGAATCGTTTTAGAATGGTCTGAAACGGATTTCTATGAAGAAAATTTCCAAAAATTTATATTATTTAAATTTCGAAGCCATTGCAATAGCTTCATTTTCTTTGAAAATTCGCTAATGAAGCTATTGCAATGGCTTCGAAATTTAAATAATATAAATTTTTGGAAATTTTCTTCATAGAAATCCGTTTCAGACCATTCTAAAACGATTCCTGAAATTTAACACTTTTTTATATGTATATATATATATATTTATTTATATATGTGTCACTCCAGACGATAACTCTCGATAGAATTGAGATAAACAGCTCAAATTTGCACAAAAAATCTATCTTGGCAATCGAAAGGCTAAGTTTGAAGATGGGCGAAATTGGCCTACTCTAAGGAGGGTTTTGGCGCATTTAAAGTGCGCAAAAATTACCCAAAAATCCCCAAAATGTTATTTTCCAACAAGTGACCCCTCATTTTAAAGGTTTTTGCACGCTGAACACGATGGTGGAATCGGATTTTAGATATCTTGATCCGTTCTCAAATTAGAGCATTTAAAGTGCGCAAAAATTACCTAAAAATCCCCAAAATGTTATTTTCTAACAAGTGACCCCTCATTTTAAAGGTTTTTGCACGCTGAACACGATGGTGGAATCGGATTTTAGATATCTTGATCCGTTCTCAAATTAGAGCATTTAAAGTGCGCAAAAATTACCCAAAAATCCCCAAAATGTTATTTTCCAACAAGTGACCCCTCATTTTAAAGGTTTTTGCACGCTGAACACGATGGTGGAATCGGATTTTAGATATCTAAATCCGTTCTTAAATTAGAGCATTTAAAGTGCGCAAAAATTACCCAAAACTAGGATAATCTTTAAACTCTTACCCCCCCCCCCACCCCCTTAGAGTGGTCAGATTGAAATATGTGAGAAGTATTAATTGAAGACGAGAGTTCGAAGCAAAAAAGGGGGAGGCAAACGATTAGTACAACTCCTTGAATTTACCCACAGCGATCAAATAAATAAGCACTTAGTACAATTACGTAATAAACAAACGGTAGAATCAGGATGGACAAAACGTACAAATTAAAATAAATACGAAGAGAATATACATAGAAAACCAAATTTTAGACCGAAGTTTTCCTTTATTCAAAACCATAGCCATTAATTCGAATATTTCTTTGAAAATTCGCTCATTAAGTCATGCTGCATGACTGGTTTTTTTAATTAAATTTTCGGATTCTATGTACCCTGAATCGGAAACTATCAAATTTTACGGTGGGGGGGGGGGGGGGGGGGGGGGGTTAAATTGTTATTTTTGTCATGCTCGATTCCAAAGGTTTATTATTGAAAATAACAAACCAACAATTTCTGTCCGTCCGCCGTTTTATTATTTGTACGTTTTATACAACCTGCATTCCGTTGTCGTAAGACTAATTACCAATTCTTTTATGATCAACACTACAACTTAGATTGCGACTTTATAATTAGGTACCTACCTAATTTGGTAGGTGAGAAGGAAGGAGGGGAAAGACATGAAAATGTCCCAATGCGTTGCAGACTCGTATGCAAGCGTTTATCAACGACTGTTTTCTTATGATTTGAAGGCACGAGTGGAAGAGGGTGCTATGTTACAAAAAACTGATTTCGAGTAATCTGACTTCAAAGTTTTCAAGTCGTAATTTTTGTTGGTTTCAAAATTTTTGCGACTTTATGTATTTAAATTGTAGCTAATCGTACCCTATGTCCACCGAGTGATGATAATTTGCGTGATTTTAAAGCGTTGGATGGTTATTCTAGGAATTGTGTACATAGCACCTTCTTCCACTATGAGTGATGAATGGGATTTTTACTTGGTTGGTGAGCTATTTGACTCGTCGTTCAGTACACAACTAATCCTCCGGAAAATTGTGTAGGTACTGCTCGTATGATTTTCCGGAGGATGATTTGAGTAGGAGTGAAAGTCAACCTTTGGGCCGCAGGAAAATAGGGATCGCCCTCTTGCACAGATCAGCGGCCCGGATGCTCGCCAGCGCTCGCATCTCGAAAATTGGACATGTAGCAGCTCTCCCTGAACTGCTACGGTGAACGGATCTATCTTTCCGTCACCGACCTTACGTCCCCCTCTCGATTCTTTCTCGCATTAACTATCCTTGGGGCAAGTTCATACCAGAATCGTCTACATTATTTTAATTAAATATCACCTATTTTTTATTTTTTGAGCCATCTACTCATTCTGTTATCTGAAATTTCAAAATCGTTATCGAATTACGATCGTTACATATATTTTTAGATACGTTATTCGTCGTCGGAAACCGCAATTTTCCACATATTCCTACCTAATGGAATGGATTTATCGTGTCGCTCTTCATGGAATAAAAACAGCTGTCACATCAATGCACGTTGTTAGCCGGGGAGGGCAAATCGCTCGAAAACACAATGGTTGTATACACACTGGGAACGATAGGTACCAAATGTAATTTAGCGTTCAAACTTAATAGGACAACTACGTCGGGTCTACATTATTCATCCACTAGCGCCGCTCCCCACCGCTAACCTTATCAGAAATACAGCAATAACAACAAAACAGCAAGTAGGTACAGTAATATCATTGCTATTTTCTTTTCGAATACTCAACCTGAGTTTGAGTGCTCCATAACGATATTAGAAGTAAAGGTCTCGCAGGATCTTTATGTCTTTATGTTTGTGTCTTGTTGGTAAATTCCTCTTAACTATAAAAGTATGTTAGAGGAGTAATGCGTATGTGCCGCTTTTATACCCATACCAACATATATACCAGAGGTTTCAGTCATACAAAGAATTATGTGCTTCTCTTTTTCAGTAGTTGTGTACCTATTTAGCATTTTTCAGTCCTACAGAATATGAAGTCCCAATGGAATATCTTGTGTCACCGACGGATTTCGTCGAGCGATTTCCAATGCTCCAGGGGTCTACGAACTAAATCACTCGCGAAGAAATCGTGGAAACCCATTTCAAAGAAAAACGGAGTTATTGAAAAATAGTCTATTCCCACTAATACACGAAAAAACGCGAAAAATACACTGTTATACCGGTTTCTAGTTGTTTTTTTACTGACGGTGGTTTGATCACCGAAACCGGTATAACAGTTTATTTTTCGCGTTTATTCGTGTATTAATGGAAATAGACTATTTTTCAATAACTCCGTTTTTCTTTGCTCAGAGGTCTCTCAGATTTCCATCATGCATCGACGGCCAACATGGAGAGGAGAGTAAGTAAATCAATTTATTTCAACCGACAGCGATCTTCAAAACACACCAAGGACTTTGTTACTCCCATAACCTACATATAATTCAGAGAGCTTACGATCTAAATAAAAAATAAAATAAAAAAATTACAGGTAACGTAGGTGTTTTCGAAAAAGGCCACCAACGTTTTGACAACACCCACATCGTTGACGAAAGAACGAGAGGAAAAAGTCGGTTTTCGTCCCAATACTGTTTTCTTCTGTCAGCAAACGAACCTGCCTCGAGGGGGCGAGAAACGGGAATTGGAAATATTGCACGTTTCAACACAGAGTTTTCCACTGCTTTCTTTGCACAAGACTTCGCGAACTTCGCCTAAATCCATTTTTTCCGGCTTTGGATGAAAAACCCAACAGCCGGTCTTGCGGTGGACCGCCACTGTGTTTCAGTTTCTGTTCCAGATAAAGCAAAAACTGAAAGCAAACTCATTAAAAGAGTTTACCCTTAACAGAAAGACTCGTAGACGTACTTCTGTATTTTCATTCCGAACGTATTTAATCGGTTTACACCAGTAAAAACTAAAATAAGAAAATAACTCGCTGACTACGGTGAATAAAAGCTCTGGTAACCACAAGGAAGCAATAACAGTGTGCCAGTATCTCTTATGCTACGTACCTACCTACCATATCTTTCAACTCCACAAAGTAGGGATATGGAACTTCTTGGTCGAAAATTCGAAATCAGAGCAGGGTTATTAGAATAAACCAGTGAGTTTTTAAAACGTTCTTCAAAAAATTAAATGCTCCCTATTTATTTCAAGCTGGGTTCTATGATCACTTGGAACCAATTTACAAATTCATACAGTTATTGCACTACGCTGTATTACTATGGCATTGTTTCAATTTGTTTCCGATTCATGCACGAGCTCTGAGGAAATTTTCTGAAAACCTAAACTGAACGTAAATCGATATTGAGCAATAACTGCTAAATAAAAACTTGAGTTAAGAGTCAGTATAAGATACTTTCGTGCTGATAGTGATAAGATAGGCTAACTTCCTGTGGAATTCTCGTTCTTTATAATTTATTACGTAGGTAACAACTACACAGTATCAACTTCGGTGGGAATAATATTTATGGTCTCTATGCTCTCCATTCGGAACGAACAGGTAAATGGTGAGTACGGATACATCGTGTACCTCGTCTACTATAGTCATTCCGATGTAAAATAATTCACTTTCGTCCCACAAGAACGAGATGTCTATTATTGACGTTGATACAACCTGGTCGAGGTTAGGTAGGTAGGTACTTGAGATGTTGGTAGCTGAAAGCTGACTGAAACAACCGAAAGTAGAGACTACCTCTCCTCCTTTCACGATATACTGAGTAGCTGTAACCTACCTCATGTGTATCTACTAGAAATCATCGAAGTAAATTTATTGTGTTTGAACGGATAAGTCAGCTGATTACCCGCACACGTATTTTTCGCTGTGGGTATAGGTACCTAATTTAAAGTGACTCACGGAACTACCTGAGCGAAATTTTAACGACAATTTGTTGGTTTAAAAAGACTCACTAATTGGCAAAATCTTGAATGATCCGTTTGCTTAGACAATTTGCCACGGGACTAGATGCAACAAGAAATAACTACCTACCTACGTAGTGAGGTCTCACGGATCAGGGCGATACTCGCCAGATGAAGAAATTATTATGATAACTACCTAACTAATAAAAAATGTGTGTGCGTTCAATAAATCTTGGAGGTAAGATCGTGAGAAGTATGAGTTGGTGCTTATTTTTCGACTATTTAAAATTAGGATTTCATTGGTTCCTACAAGCTCAATAAGTACCTAGTTCCTTTTTGGAAAGATAATTCTATACTGAAATCGCATCAAAATCTGTAAAATTAAAGTTTTGTACAATTTTCTACTTATTTTGATTTCGAGCAGTTAGGTGGTACCTAAATTATTACCTGTCTATTGTTTTAATCGAAACTTGGGTACTTACCTGTGGAGTTGTGCGTGTGTGTGGATCTATACCTAGAGAGGGAGAGGCTAGAAAGTGCATATCCAGTCTTTATACCATAAGCTACGAAGCCACGTCGTAGCTATCCAAAATCGTGCCTTTCCGAGGAACTTCAACGCAAAACGCAAATAAAATAAAAATAAATAAATGAATAAAATAAACAAATAAAAATCTCTGTGGTGTTCACGGAAAATAATACTTTCGCTGAAACATTGAACTATCAAAATTAATTTACGAGAAAAAACTGGTTAAACTTCGAAAGACTTCAATACCGACTCTTAACTTTTTTAATTAAACGCACTACTAACAAATCTTGAGCCAATTTTTTTCTAATTAATTTTGAGTCGGAGTGCAGCATTTTGGTTCCCATTTTTATCCTCCTCTTTTATTTTAAAAGCACGAGCGTTATTTTCTTTATAACACTGTCCAGCTGCTTAATTTTCGCTTTGACGTGATCTCTAAGAGATAGGGCCAATAAGAAATGGTGGGGGTGGGGATGAGTTTCGAGGCAAACGTCGTTTATGAAATTTTCTCCAATATTCTGGTCCTCTAGAAATTGCTCGAGTATAATAAATAATTAACGGCCACTTGGCGTTCAGAGTGACTGGATTATCAGCATTTTCAAATAACGTAAGTTACATTCATACTTTATCAATCATAAAATTATTCATTTTATGAGTGATAAAGTATGAATGTAACTTCTACGAATGAACGGTAAGATGAGTAGGATGGGGTTTGAAAAATGAATTTGAGTTTCAACTAGAAGATTAGATTAGCATGAATTAACTAACGGAATACGTCTCAAACGCTAAAATATTCATGCTTTCCTTCAATGAGAGCAGTTCTGAAAATTATAGGTGGTTAAGGGTTTGAGTACCTAATTATAGGTTCAAAGAAGGTATGCGATGTTTCATATATTGGTTTATTATTTTCAATAACGAACCTGTGGAATCCAGCATGAAAGAAAAAAGAAAAAAATCAACCCCCCTCCTCAAAATTTGATGGTTTTTTGTTTCAAGGTATGTACGTATAATGTGAAAATGGAATTGAACAATTATTTCTGTCCGTCCGCCTTACTTTCCAATAATTATCTACCATGAACCAAAATGATGAAATTTGGTTTGCAGGTCCCATTTTTTTGGGAGCTACGCTAAGCTCGACGTTACTGTAACTTACAGTCTGTAAGTCATTTCTAAGGGGTGAAAAATAGGGGTTGAAATGTCCAGTACGCCGTAATATGGCGTGGTATGTTTCTTTACTGCGCATGCGCAAACGTGAAAAACGCCAAACCCATGTAACTTACGACCCGACAGTCCAAACTGGCTAACATTTTGATGGCAGTTCGGGGTTAGGTTCTCGTCGACCCCATATGAATATCGTTGCATTAAGTAGCATTCAGTTGTATCAGTAGTAGCGACTGCGCACGCGCAAACGCGAAAACCGTTGAACCGCCATAAACCACAAGCCAATGGCCCAAACAAACCATCTCCCTTCAATCTGGTCCAACAGTCTCTAGTGTTCCATATATTTAGCTCATTGTTCAAATTGTGTTAATACGGGGAATGTCGTCTTAATTTCCCCAATGGCCCGGATTACTGATTGAAAAATCCTGTTTTTCAAACTGCCCTATAAAATACACCTATAATTAACACTGACAACTAATTCCACCCTTTGTACCAAGGCTGAGCCATGTAATCCACGAATTACTCAAGACAAAAGCTGATGGATTTCAGTAGTTATTTCTTTTATCGGTGCAACAACTGAAATCCATATGCTGCAATGCATTCAATAATAATAGGTTGGTAGGTATACTCCACACTGAGGTCACACTATAATTAATTGTTCAAGCCCGAAAACATAGGAATGGGCATCCAGCACCATGCGCGACGTTGGTATAATCCACCCATACTGCCGTGATTAGTAAAACGCCCCTACTACATTTTTTCGAAATTGAGGTTTTCACAAAATACCCCTAAGTTCCACCTGAACTTTACGGTGGTGACGTCGAAAGTGGATAATTCCCTCGGGAAAGCCCTTAAGTTCCCGTCAGGAAAATCAGGATACCCGGGATCACGCAGGCAAAACACCTCAACTCACCAACCATGCATGCAAAATGACTCAAATGAGATGCCAAAAACCACCTCATAAATTAATAATTACAATATTAATACTTGTCCAAAACATCTCAACTCGACAATATTGGCGATGAGGCGTTTTGCCTGAAACTATTATGTTATCAGCTGTGCATATACATGAGGTATATGCACAGGTTCCTTTAAATTCCATTAATCCTCTTTTTGTTTGGTTCCTGTTTTTCAAATTGTTCAAATTAATTTACTAGTACAAACTCGTACCTACGATAAAAAGTCGTTCATTTTTAAAGGGTTTTAAATTTTTAAAATTTTGGTTTATTTAGTAAAATTTTTATTTTCTTTAGCCCACACGGCAGGTGAAAAGGAAAGTATTAATTGCCATTGTCAGAAATTTTCTTAAGCACAGCTTTAGGATGGTTCCCTCATCACCAGGGCCTGAGGGCCGAAATCAGCGTTAAATAGCCATTTTTCGGGTTTCTACGGGTGAGGAAAGAGGAAAGTAGTGTCATCACACTACTCGCACCAAATGCCAACCACTGAACATTTCTTAGGTTCCTGGAATTATTAGGTAATGTATCTCATACCGGTGGTATTTTGAACTCTGTACCTCATAACGGTGGTATTTTCAACTCGGTATCTCATACCGAGTGGTATTTTGAAATCATAAATAATGTAATACGCGAATAAAAATATTCGATTACTCTAGAATTAAAAATGACCTGTTATTCAGTCGTTTGAAGGAGTGGCGAATTTCAGGATTTGGAAAGGGGTATTTTACTGTAAGCCGAAACGGCGTTTTTATTGTATATTGTGGACTTTTAAATCGACATCAAAGTGCAATGTTTCCGATAAAATCTTCACACTTTCTCTCTTTATCAAATACTAGTCTACTACAACAGGTTACAATTAGTGTTATTGGCACAATGCAAAATAGAGCCTTTTCTTTAAAGTGAATGTACAAATATTACTGTTAGCAACGAATAACAAACATCAAAGCCCATTTTAACCAGTGTATATTTTGGGTCAATGAAGAGGGGGGGGGGGGGGGGGGGGGGTTGAATATAATATCATATTCTGATTCTAATTAGAATTCGATGTATTATAATACTATAATTTTAATATAATATTTGAATAATTACATACCTAAGTTCTTTCCAAGAATCACTATTCTGCGAGTTTCTGGCTGTAAACTTGACGCTTAACGCGAGTGGTTCGTATGCAGACAAATCGCCTTGAGGTGCTTTGTTTCCAAGTTGTACCTACGTAGCACAGTGGTCGGAAATAGCCGTTTTTGTGCAAAAACCTCTGAAGGTTCTAACTGGCAGCTACTCTTATGATCCATGACGTTTCAGAAACCTCAGTGTTAGGTGGGTAACATTTAGTTTTAGCTTCCAATAGATAAACCCATGTGACAAGGACTTTTTTTCGGTGATCCATGAAAAAATAAACGAATAATTCACAACTTTCCGTTATTTATATTTACCTAAATAGACCGAGTAACTAATTTCTAACTAATTAACTAATTTCTATTACCAAGAGGGTACAAGATCGAATTTAGCGAAATCAAAAACTTATGCTTTGATGAATCTATAATGGTTCTTTGGTTTCATCATTCTCTGTTCGCCATTGAATATTTTTTACGGGCGAAATCGTTCAAGAACTCTCATCCGTGGGTATTTGAGAGTGACCTACAATGCCCAGAACAACGATTTGACAACATTCATTTTGGTTTTTTTTTTCACACATCCGACCACTGTGCGTAGGGATGTTGCTTGAAAACGTTTCAAAACGCCTTTTATGCGATAAATCGCACGGCTGGGATTCATTAATAATCGGTCAATCGGCACTCGAAAGAATGGCGTTATTACAATCAACTGGAAGGATGCAAGAGGTGTTTTTCACCAAAAAAGTTTGATTCACTCCCCTGAAAAATTAACTTTTCAGGAGACGAGGCGTTTTGCCCAAGTACGGCAGTACAGGGTAATCGACACGCATCGCAGATGCGACGGTTACGGCCAGAACTGCCGGTTTGAACAGGAAATGCCAGATGGGCCCGTCCTATTCCTTCATTGAAGAAACGTTTGTTCTTCGTCGTTAAAACCCCTCAACGGCTTTCGTTAGGAAAAGCTGTTATTAAGGAACGTTGTCGGGCTAGATTCGTTTGGAGGTCAATTTCCCAGGTGCAGTCATGAGCCGCCTATTGTTATAATTATTTGAAACGTGAAATCACCACCATCCACCTGTTTCAGATTAATCCTTTCCCAGAGCTCGGTCAATCCGTCAGCTGTTATACATTCCACTAAGTGACCAACAACAGGTAAGGAAGGCCATACGCTACTGTGTTGTGGTACGTACATAGATAAATAACACCCAGCACGTAGGTAGGGATGCTGTGTTGCCATTGCATGCTATCTTATTTATAAATAATTATTCACAGAATTATCGCAAGCGAAAGAACCAGCCAGTAATTTATATACCTACTCCTGTAAACTTGCTTACTAGGTCCAGTCAAATGGGTGTTGAATCAGGACAAAACTCAAGCACTATGTCGGTTTCTCTGCTGTTCTACGTGTTTACTCGCGTGCTGAATCCCAATTTGGGTACGAAAAGCCGACAAAGAACGCTTTTTTCGTAAAGTACGCAAATACCGGCAATTTTGAACTTGCTCTAGCTCTTCACACATTCAACAACTAAGATGAAATTTATAAAATTAATAATTATAGTAAATTTTGTCTACTTCGGCTTTGCGGTATTTTCAATAAAATGCAGTTTTGGAGTTACAGACAAGAACTGAAAAAAGTGCGAAAATTTCGCTGTTTTTTTGGAAATATGTCGGAACGCTCCAGGAAATATTGTTTACAAGTTCAAATTCGGATTCAGCCCCCCCCCCCCCCCCTCCATAAAAAACGTAGGTATATAACTGCAGAGAAACCGACTACTTCAATTTTTTCCACGAGATGGGCTTTTTCGCTATGGTTACCTAACAAGATCGACCGCAACGGAAAGGTAAGTCAGCGAAAAAATGACACGAAAATTTTCAAAATGAAATACTCATCTTTATTCTTTCTATCTTACATACAAAACTCTTAGGTAAAATTTTAGACACGCAAAGATGTTTGTTCTAATCTAAAACAGTCTTAGGTACCTAACTTAATTTTGCGATACACTGTAACATCGAAAAACGTTATAAAAATACTATAAGTACACTGAGAATGAATGAATTATAAAAAATAAATTACTACACAGCAGTTGAATTCTTAGTAAGTAGGTATCTACAGTTATACGTGAAACTGAGTCGATAACATACGCTCACTAAGTTTCCAATACCTACTCGAAATGTAACTGATTGTTTCAATATAAATTAGTAACTTAATCTACACTTATCGATATTATGACAATCACGTTAACCACCATTATTTTGGCTTCATTATTAATTTGGTATCAGACTTTGAACTGGAACATTGAAATAAGACGCCCGTTTTCGAAGAATCTTGTCCCAGCTTCGACTCGTAGCAGATTCGACAAACGATGGATGGGGCACTTTAGTAGGTAGGTAATTACCGATCTTCATTCGTATCACTACGTGTATCTTCTACCTAGTTTCAGAAGGAAAAAATGAAAGTAAAAAAAAAAGAAAAAAAGAATCTCGCCGGAACCATAACATTAGGGAGGTGCGTTGAGTCAATCATGTGCAGAAACGTATTATCACAGGTATTGTATTATCACCTAAAATCTTGAATAATGGTCGGTGGGAGGGCTAGTGTTTCTTAAAGTGTAAAAATCAGTCAGAGGTAAACTGTTGAGAGAAGAGACAAAAATAGTATAGGTTTGTTCGCAGTGAACATCTGACGGTTATCTGATCCCAGTGATCCTCGGCTCTTTTGACTCTATCCATGACCGGCTTTTCGCAGTGTTTTCTTGACTATCGTCATTCCATTACAAAAAATATAGGGCTGACGAGAACTGACCATGCACTGCCTTCTCGATTCCGAACCATTACCAAACTCAAACCCTTCTCAGTCACTTAATCAAGACTGTATTGGATCATGAATGGCTTCTTATGGTTTTCTGCGAGTCAGCTAACCGTCAGAAAAAGCCAGTACGGACATATATTATTGTGGTTATTTCTACCAATTGTATGTACAGGACCATCTACCATTAGAAACGTCTAGATTCAATTTGGGGCATGACAAGCTGCTGCTGACATAAATCGGCTTATCACGCAACATAACAACGAACACTATGGTACATACAGTCAACGAAATGAAGCCTGCCTTTCACCGATCGATTTATTTTAAAAAAATCGATTTATTCATCATAGGAATTATTAATTAATTACGAATTATTAATGAAGAGACAAGGGGGTTATAACCGCAAAATATAATTTTAATTATTAGGTACCTCTAGTCGACGAACGATTTTAAATAGGTTGATAGCTTTCCCGTGGAATACTGAACCTATTAAAAGAAGCAATGCAGTACTACAGTGAAGCACATCTGAATCTCATTAAAAAGGTATGTTATCACTGCAAACTGTCTTGGACAGTAAGTATTTTCGGAGCGGCTCAACCCACCGACGCCCATTTCAGGAAATTTGTATGACTGGTCATTGGGAACTGTTCACGTAACAAAGGCAATGCTGATAAAAAAGGAACCGGAACCCATATCTCCACCGAGAAGCAATTGACTCGAAAAACGTTTGATAACAATGTCTTACCTGTGGGGAGGGCACGGACCACATTCTTGTACTCGCCGATGATCGTGTTCAACTGCCCAATTACGTCCGTTGCGCTCGAGCTGACCTGCAATCATACGAAGGAAGGAACCGTCAATTTTTTTTTTAAAGCACGAGATCCAGTTTAATCTTTTTGATACACATTGCGCTATGATAACCCACAATCAGATACGCGCAAATGCCTTGAATTATGTTTTCGGCGATTTCGGGGACTGCTTCGTGAAGAAGAACCTACATAATATTTGACCACAGTTGAAGAACTAGACAGGTCTGTTCATTAAATGTTATGATTGTGGTTCTAGGCAGATCAGTTTCCAATTAACGGTGTAATGAGTAGGGTTGTTTCCCATTTTGTCAAGTACGCAATACCCTTAAAGGTCCAAAACCACACAACAAGAGGTGGTTGAACGATCCTGAGGAGCTTTGAAACACTGAGGGTATAACTAGGTATGGGCTGGTCCCCAAATGTTACAACAGAATCCTATGTTCGCCTACATCTTACGAATAACATTAACTTCTAATAATTTACCTATTTACTATTGAAACGCTACAAGGGCCACTAGTGAGTCGTTTAGTGACCAGAAGTCCTTCTTTGGGAAGGACGGTACTTTTCAACTCTGCTGCTGTCCTTCAGACCCCTTGGAAGGACGCCTAAAGGTACTTCTGACATGAAAATGAATGAAAATTCCCTAAGGTTGTAACAACAATTTAAAACGAATGTTTTAATTTAAATTTCAGGGGACGTCTATTAAGACGGGGAATAGAGCTATGTTGTGCTTCCCGAAATAGGTAGATAAGTTTAAAAATCAGGCTGAGCAGGTGACAATGACAAGTCAAACGTTTTATCTTGATTTCGATTTTCTTGAATATTATTCATGTTTGAAGACAGCTATTTGGTTTTTTCCTACGTCAGCTAGTTTTACTTGCGTTCCTTTACTTAATTAATAAATACTTCTCTCTTTTGGTTTATTGTTCTGTGAATAATAAATACACCTATGTATTCGCTCAACAACAATTTTTTACAACACTCCCCTCAAATTTTTTTTTTTTTACGATTCAAGATGCGTAGATTCCAAAAATGCGATGTCCTTAAGCCGTGCGCAGTACGCCTTATCATCCATATCTATTTTATTTTCAGTATACAAATTCGTTCTTTCGCACACAGGCTCCATTTGGACCCTAGCTGTGTCCCGAAACTTTACCGAAGTATACCGAAGAGTTTTACGGGTGAAAAACGGACGTAAAAATAGGTTTTTTTTGGTGTTTTAGTAACAAGAGCTTGTTAGCTATCGTTTTCCATGTTTTTTACGACGAGGAGACCAAATGTGAGATAATCTATTTTGACCAAAGAGTGAAGAATTGACGTTCTAACAAAGTTTCAGCCTTAAACTTACGTTAAATTTTGGTCCAAAATCGTCGTTCTTTCAACACATGGCTCCATTTCGGTCCTAGTTGTGCTCCGAAGCTCGGCCGCCCGATCGGAATTCACCGAGGGGTCTGATGGGTGAAAAAGAGGGTTTTTCGAGAGTTTGTTTGATGTATTGGTGAACATGAGCTTGTGGTGTCTGGTTTTCCATGTTTTTTTTTAGGGTGAGATGACCGAATATGAAGTTGATTTTGACCAAAGAGTGAAGAATTGGGGTTGTAACGAAGGTTCAGCTCACAGAATTCATTTTTTTATCGGTCAAAATCCTCGGGAATTGTCTGAAATCACCATATTTTGTATAATAACACTAGAAGTAGAATTAACAGGTGAATCAAGACAATTAAATTGCACTATCAATAATCAAAGATAATTTGTCAAAAATAGGAGCCTAATTCGTGTTTATGGGGGACAAAATTGGTGGAAACCATCAAAAATAGTCATTTCAATTATTGCACTTGAAAGAAATAATGAATGAACAGCCAAAATTGCTGTATGTCCAACAGAGTAATAAACCCATGTGACAAGGACTTTGCTGTCTTTTTCTTTTGGGAAGTTTCCTGTTGCTGACTGTCTATTTTGATTTCTCTTATAAAACACAGGAGTTGAATTTGGCTTCGATGTTTCTCACATCCTTTTAACACGAAGAACTCTTAGGTTCTTTTTTTTTCTCACCCCATTCCGCTTAACTTACTCGATGTTGACCCCCTAAACCACAGGATTAGCCCGACGCTATTTCATGTCTCAAGAGGAAACAGAAACACTTGAACGTCTGCCAATACGTTTCTAGGACCTAGGTCACCCCCAGGCAGTCGACTCTACCGTGAAAGCTTTGGAGTATTTTCCTCTCTTGTCACACACAAACCAAAACCATCAATATCCGCCACTCTCCGAAATGGAATCCTGCAAAAAAGGCTTTCGACTGAACAAACTGTACCTTGAACCTGTGGTTTGTTTATCTTGGAAGGGCTCTATGGCCCTATGCGGAGGGCTCGCTGCTTTTTTTTTCCTCCACCTTCTAAACACTTTTCATCAATTGGATGCGCACACATTTTAGTCACTTCCTTTCCGGTCTGAAAAAAGTCCGTTTTATTTGAATACCTAATCAGGTTATCAAAGGCATTTTTGGGTCAGAAATAAACCGTTTGAGGGTTGATTTAGTAGTAAATAGTATTTTGTAAGGTGCTATTGTGAACCAAACCGCACACGAACAGTTGATCGCAGTACAAAAAGCAATAGTGAGAAAAATAAGTAATGCACAACTAACTGAACATACAGCTCCTTTGCTTCGAAAGTTACAAAGAATCAACCAAGTAATTAGAGACGGCTTGTTTATACAACCACAACATGCAACAGATACTAGATCTAAAAACCTCATAAACTTGAAGCTACCTAAGCGAAAAACTACTCTCGCTCAAAACAATTATACATGTATATATATAGAGGTATATCCGCTTTTAATAACCTCCCAGTCGAGCTCAAGGAAAAAGTATTAAAAAAAAAAAATACGTGATAGAGAAATGAAAAAATAATTTTCTACGCTTAAATCTAGGCCTTTTTCGCCTGTTTGCATAGAGAGATTATGAAGTCCTGATTATTTCTTTTCTTTACTGTTACATCAGACATTGAAAGTTGATTATTTTTATTAAAAAATGTTGCCGACCAGAGGCAATGCTATCCCCTAGCGCGGACAACTCGTCCAAATTGGGGATTAATTTCCAGAAATTTTTAGTTAAGTGAATTATTATTATTTTTTTAAATATATATACTTATTGTAAGATTGATGTATTTTTAATGTATTAAAATACGGAAATGAATAAAAGAGAAAAAAATAGGTACCTAATAGAAAAAGCAGCTTCATAAAGCCCATACCATAGTTGCAACGACGTTCTTGGACAAACTGTAGAACTACTTACCTGTCTACTGATTCCCTTTCCCGCCCAGTATAAACCCACCGAAAACTCAAAAATCGAAGAAAAATTTCGATTGTGAGATACGAAAATGTTTTTCTTCCTGAAACTAACACAATGAGGTCACCACTACCTTGGTAGGTGCACTCGGAAGCAAAAAATAAAAAGGTAAGTATGAAATGAATACTAATAAACCAGCTCGCATTTGCCCTCATATACAGGAAATTACTGGAGGAACTCTCAGATTTTAAAGAAACCTCTTCACCTTGTACTGAAGTAAAAGGCTGAGAATCGGGAATGCACAGATGACATTCGTAAAAATCGCCCTTAAATTCTTAAGGATTCATGGAAATACCAACTTCTTTGAGCACAAAATGAGGTACCAATTCGGCAAAAGAAATGATCTACTATGCACAACGGTAAGTCCCACAATAATTATGAATTATTATTATAATTATATATGAATATATAGGTAATTCATTTTATAAGTTCGCTTTAAAACAACATAACACATCGATCCAACAGAAACATGACATCGAAATCTAGGTACCTTAACTTGAGCAGGCTCCAGGGAGGTGTTCCCAGCTTGGGCGAGTTTGTCTTGCACTGAAGATAGGCCTACGCTCAGAGCTTTCAGAGAAAGTTTTTGATTTTCCTGCAACATAAACGAGCAGAACAAAAATTATTCCATATACAGCATAAAACTGTTTGTGAAAATTAAAAAAAAAGTACCTATAAAATATATCTGAATTTATGATTGGTACAGAGAGGTTACTGTTTTTTTCATTCAAGATCCTGTTCTATTTAACAGCAACAGTAATAGAAAGCTACTAATGCCACGTAGAGGAAGCTACAACCGTCAAAGAGAGCATAGCTGCATTATAATTGCAGTACAGCCCTGTTTAAATTGGAACCCTTTTACGATTCCGCGGTTGGTAGCTAAATGCAGCTTAACACACATTGTACCAAAAGTTTCCTTGATGCCTGAAAAAATTAGTTTTAAGGAACCAAAAACGTTCCCTGATGAGTTGGAATAAAAATATTCAGAGTTCCGACCTCATGAATTCAATTCATATCAAACTTGAGTAGTGATTCTAAAAGATGCGGAAGGGCCCACAACCCGTGAGGAGGTACTGCTGTCAGGAGTAAGTGCTCGAAGGTACGTCTGCCGACCTAAAACTATATTCGAACTTCACTCAGCGGTCAAAACCAAACACGTCTAGACGCACCCATTCAAACTATTCACAGCTACAATCTCTAATCACTTGAGTCACATTTTGTGCAAGTTACTGTCGACCATTTTTTGTCTCCTCGCGAATGTTCACCCGAAAGGCTTCCTTTGTTGGTCCGCCCATGCGTACATTAGACGGCAGAGACCGAACAACTCCCATTAATCGTGCTTTGTTCCCTTTCTTAGTCGATTATGGGCCTTATCTCCCGCCGCTGGCGGGATCCTCATTCTCATCTATTATTTCGCATTGAAAACTTCCATTAAAGGTACCCCCGAAACTACGGGCGTGGCTCCGACTGTCCGAGCTGTCAGAGCCGATCGATTGTGCTAACTAATCTTTCTCATCAGCTCCTGTTTTCAGTGACAACAAACTATAGACAGTAAAGGATGGGTCACCGACGGTGCAGAGGTGCAACGAATCAGGGATTGTTTGCATAAAATGGAAGACTATTAGCTGTGTAACTAATGGAAAACAATTAGTTACATAGCTACTACCTCTGGACGGTTACTCCCGGTCTCCAAACAAAAACCATTCAAAAAGCGGATCCTTGAGCTATGAACAGCAGTTGGTGATTAATAATTATTTTATAATTATTATTTTTACTGTACATTAATGAATTATTGAATTTAAAAATAGATGGTACAATGTTTTGAGCCTGGACGGGTCATTGACCTTAGGCTCATAAACCAACATAAGTTTAGATCTTGTATTATGTATATAGACTCTCTAAAAATCATGATTATTTGTTGTATAAAATATTTGCTGAATAAAAAAATTGAATTGAATTGAAAAAATGTTGGGTTTTGCTGATGACACAGCAGTTTTATTTTATGGGAAAGATCTTCCAGAGCTAATCAATATAATTAATTATAATTATTTGTTTCTTTTCAGGACCTGGATGGATTTAAATTGCTCGGCTCTCAATGTAGGTAAAACCTCTCTAATTAGGTTTTCTTTTTCTAATTGCGATTGCTCTAGCCATTCTGGGGTGTCTTTTCATCACTTTTCTTGTTTTCATAATTCCAAACCATGTAGCTGTAATTTCTCACCACTGACTGAAAAATGTAAATCTCTTGGAGTCATATTTGACCATAATTCGAAATTCAGTTTCCATATTGATGTTTTGGTCTCTAAACTGAGAAAGTTATTTTATGTTTTTAAGGTAGCCCGAAATTTTCTGTCTATTGTGCGGCTGAGGACTATTTGTTTTGGCTTAGTTTTTTCTTTGTTGAAGTACGGGGAAGTGCGGGTAAGACAAAGCTAAGATCCTTGCAAGTTACGCATAATATTATACTTAGGATAGCCCTTCGGAAGAGTTCTCGATACCGCTACTATACTGCTTCATCATGAGTTTGATGTGCTCAATGTGAAACAATTATTTTTACTTCAATCGTGCTTGATGGTATATAAGACTGGTATTCAGCCTGACCATAGAGGCAGTGTCACGCATACGCGTAATGCAGAGTCGTCTAATGTTAAGTTGCCTAAGCTCAAAACCGAGCGTGCAAAAAAGAATGCATATTATAAAGCTTTAAAGTTTTTTATGCTTGTAAAATTAATCCTGACATTTTCAGTAGTTTTATGAATTTTAGGGGACGAATTCTTAGCAGGATGAAGGAGTTTCATTAATTTACGGAGAGTTTCTGGTTTGAATCTCTTTGGGTACTTCATGGCATTTGTTTCACTATGTTTGATTGCTTAAATATTTTTGGCTGAGATCTGCTCCACCAGCCGCCACAAGTTCTTATGAACTTATTGGCTGGTGGGCAGAATGAAATTCACTTGTTTTGTGTTTTTATGTATGATATTTTTTATGTACGATATTTTATATGTCTGTGCCATTTTGTGTGTGTTTTACTTTCTTTCTTTCTGCAAATAAATTCAATTCAATTCAATTCAATAATTACGTACCTAATTCAATGTGTAGAAACAGATGGGGGAATAGCAAACGTCGACTTTAATGCTGAAAACTAAGTCGATATCTTGAATATCGTACCTACCTGCCAAAACAATGTTTTGTCCTTTATAGCGAAAATTCCACGTGCATTTTTCACTGTTTCAGACCTCGAGGAACAATTTTATTCCTGTGACGGCCTGTTACGGAATTCCATGTACCTACCTATAATAGAACCACATCACTACGCGAACAGTACCAGTACAGGACTGCCTAAGGAATTCTGAAAATGTGTTCTCGCACAAGACCGATAACCGGATGGTCTTATGCACTCGCCGAAAGAAGGTCCATCTGAATTTTACACGAGAAAAGTACGCCTGTCTTCGAATATGCGGTTCTTTTGAACGAGAACCCCATGAGACGTGTATCCGAAATAAAGAGGTTAGTTGGAGTCTAATCGATACAATTAAAACCCATTAAGAAATGTTCCTATTGGTCAGTCGGGGCTTGCGCCAATGTGATTGGTAGGTATATTTTGTACATCCATAATCTGGTTTGAGCGACTCACAGGAGTTTGTGCTTTACTCACGATCTATCCCGGTGAAACCACGCGGCGATCCAGGACATATTTATATTTTGGAAACATGGCAGTGTAGCTAATTAGCTGGGTAAAGACCCTAATCACAATACTATGAAATCTGCAATTTCTCAGGTCATCAAAACAGAACAAAAAGTCGTTCCAACGAAGAATCATTTCCGAGTTCTCCTGTTACTGGGAGTGTCTCGGAACTATAAATCCGCTGAAAATAGAGACCTTTCCGAATAACATGCTAATCGTGGGGGTAGCGTTAATATTTATGAGGCGACTCTGGAAGAGAAGTTACGAGAGTAGCCTCCACGCTGATTCTCACACATAATAATTACAAGGGGAGAGCTCATCTCTTTTCTTTCTGTGAAAACAGACTTTTCATTTTGAAGGTACTGTTTTCATTAGCACTCATAATGATAACTTTCAAAATGGTAAAAACAATACCTTCATGCACGAGTTCACCTCAAGACGACAGAAACTGCTATTGTTCTCCACATTCTGAAACTATAGACCCCTGCGAAATCTCGACTGCCTTACTAACTATATTTTGTTTCCACTATTATATTCTTTACACTTGAGCTTGGCTACTTAGGCAGCCATGCATCAACTCATTCAGTAGCAGTAGGAAAGCTAAATACGGTTTTTTTTAAATGGAAAATTTTATAAGAAATTGAAGCAAAAGACATGTCCAAATGGGGTGGTCTATAACCAGAGTTTACTGGGTCACCCTTTGATGGCGTGGTGGGAAAACCATGTCGGGGGTCACCGAACAATCGATTAGAGAGTCTGTGATTGTATAACATCCAGAATGAACCGAATCATTAGGTGTTCCAATTATTAGAATAGCTCGTATTATAAATGTTCAAACGTTGACCTCCACCTGCAAGTTTTCGTTTTACCCCAGGAAATGAACACACTACTCGGCGACAGAAGACGCCTCCGTTGTGCAAAAAATGTAGTATATATCTACAAGTCAATAACCGTTTTCTCGTCTAACATCCATTTTACCCACCAAGAAAGCCACGGAGCTCACAAACGTCAAATCACACGACCGGTTTCACACGACTGCAAATGCTCAGAAATATGTAGATACCTACATAAATATGATGCATCAATAAGAAGAATGTTACGTATACTTAATATAGGGGTGTCCCAAAATACTATATTATTATAGCTATCGGTAAACTGTTTAGGTCTGCGGTAATGGAATAGCCAAAAATAAAGGAGTCCCCTACGCAATGGGTTTTCCTTCAGGGTACAACATGTTTTATAGTTCATATTTCATACCAATGCGCGACTCACGGAATGATTTTGGGGCAAGTATGGTGGCAATAAGCAGTTACGATGATTGGCCCTAGTCGTATCCTCAACCCTGATAGCGCTCCCCGTATTGAAAAGATCTTGGCGCAATACACATCGGAACTACCCGGGCTGAATAGGGAACGGTAGGTTCCCTTCAGGATTTTTACTGGGAGTAGCGGCCTATGGGAGGTCATAACACTGAAAATACTGACGTTATCGGAAATAGGAACCCTCCCTCCCCTCCACTCGGCCTGTCCAAGCTTCAGAGCCGCGTCCAGACATCTCTATCGTAGGGCACGACACCTTTTACACGTATTTTCCCTCCAACACTCCCTGTCCGCCAATGGACCGTTTATCTTGCTTTTCCGGGCTCGCTATCACGGTCAGCACTGTCTGTGGAGGACACAGTATAATGCACCGCCCACAGCGTAGTGTGTACCGTGATATTACTTATAACACGTGGGACCAAACATGACGATCGCCACCACACGCTATGGCACTCTCACTCAATCTGACACTGGCGGCTTTTACAGCCACACGATTTACTGAAATGAAATGGCCATCCCTGCCACCAAAATGGGAAGGAAAATAATGCAACAAAGATTAGGTACCTTGAAACCGCATGAAAAATAACTGTCATTCTGGAAATATTATGATGAAACGTCTCCGTGATCACGATTTGGCACAATCCATTCCTATTCCACCAAATAAGCCATCAACAAGCGGCTTACCGTTTCCAGCAGCCGAGCGGTCAAGTTTTAGATTCGTTATAAAACTGCTTTGTTAAGGCCCATTTACACTGCCCGAGCATTTGTCGCGAACAGGGGTTTCGAGTGAGCATTCGTTCGAGGCTCGGGCAGTCTAAACAGTCGCATCGGGCCGAACAAGGTTCGCACGAAGGCTCGTTGGTGCTCGGGGCTGATCCACCCGATGTCGGTTTTCCGGCGAATCATCAAAGGGATGCTCGTTCGCCGCTCGCTCTGTGTAAACACGCCGCTTCGGCGTGTCCTTGTTCGCCAAATCTAGTTCCCGCCAAGTTGTTGAAGTGTTCACCTCTCTCCCATTTTGATTTTGAGTGTTGTCCTTTTTTATTGTTTTGCGGTTTCATTTTTACTGTTTTGCAATGGAGTGGGAAAATGAAAAGTGCCTAACGTTAATTTCCCTGTATGGGGGGGTTCCCAGAGCTGTGGCAGCCCGACCACAAACTTTATTTTAACAAAACAAATAAAAATGACGCTTGGAAGCAATTGCTACGCAGCTTCAAACATCGTGTGACGCCGAGAAAAACAAAGTGAATTCCTTGCTGGCTTCGTACAGGAGGGAGAAAAACAAGGAAGAATCCTCAAAAGGGACAGGAGAAGGTAATTACCTACCTTTTGCTTCCGAGTATGCGAAGCAGCGGAAGCTTTGTTTTCACTTTCCAAATGAAATTTTTTTGCTCCAAAATCAAAATTTCCACTCGCATTTTGCGTTTCAGGGCCTCCTGAACAAATTTGGGGTGCCATCTGTTCACAGCGAATGCTCACGAACAACTGATCGTCAGAAATGCTCGGGCAGTGTGAACAGTGGGGAACCCATTTCATTTTCAACGTTCGTGCTCGTTGAAAACCGGCGAACAACGATCGCAAATGCTCGATGCTCGAGGATGTTCGGGCAGTGTAAATGCGGCTTTAGTCCCCGAGTTCGACTCTCGACTGAGAATCTAATTTTTCCCTGGGAGAGGAATGAGGGACCTGATAGCAAGTGAAATGACCAGTCTGGATGCTTCATGAGACTAACCTAAATAATGCGGTTAACATAAATAAACCAGCGTTTACATTTTTCACCACAAAATCCTCGCGTCAAACTGTGACATCGCGGGTTCATAGAAATTAGCCTCAATTTTTTTCTGCCGGAAGGCTAAAGCAAACGCATAAACCTACCTAATGGTACCTACCTACCATGTGATCAAGTACTACTATGTTCAATTAAAGCTACAGGTTGAAATAAATAATTGTACTCATGGAAACTGTCAAGTACATAAACTTGACTTGAAAGAATCAAAACGGAGTTATTGAAAGGTTGTCTACTTCCAATAATAAACGAAACTATACACTGTTATACCTTTTGCTGATCAAATCATCGTCAGAAACAAACAACACTTTCCGTTTATTAGAGGCAACAGACAACCTCTTGAACTCCGTTTTTATTCTTTGAAATGGGTTTCTACGATTTCATCGCGAGTGATTTAGTCTCATCAACTTCTCTTAATTACGGCACGGACCCACAGGGAGATATTTAGAAAGTTTAGATGAAGAGAATTCTCGATTTCCCACATGAGCGAGTATAATGTTACGGAAACTAGAAAAGCCGCGGAAACTGAACTCGTTTAAACGGGGCCCGCGCACGTTTGATGAGATCAAGGCGCTTTTGAAAGAAGAAAAATAATTGAAAGAGTTGGAAAAAAGAAAATTGGGTCTTGTTATTTATGAAGAAACACAATAATCCAAGGGCCTTTACGGTGGCTTCACGCTCACAACCTTCATTTCAATGGGCTTCAATTCTACCAGGTGAGGAGGGGGTACTGAATTTTTGAATTTAATATTTACACGTTGCCGCACAGAGTAAATAGACTCGCCGTTACCTATGGTTTACTCCTTCCACCCCGATCCACCAAGGTCGTTCATTCAGTTCTCTTACTTCACCTAAAACTTTATTTTCTTCTTCTTCAATCCATTATTCAACGAGTGGAAAAACCTCTTCGATGGTAATTCACTCTTCAGTACATTCCACCATAGTTAGAAAAATTCTCTCACCATTCTTCAATAAACGGGGGCTTGGGTTGTACTGAGCATCTCTTCTTTACTTAATTCAATTTAATTACATGATTTTTAATCATCATAAGACCAAAATCCCAATCCACTATGACTTTTTACTTTCAATAAAAGCAGGCAGGTTCAGCAAGGACAGTGCATAACCTGAAATCTAGTATGGAGTATTTATAACAGTATTGATAGAATTATTGATTACGTCTCATAAAGTATGAATGCTTTAAAACCACCGTTCAAATTGAAAACTGAACTGCGGTAGGTACTCGAAACGATCCAAGTAAATTTTATAGAAGAGTCCTACTTTCCATAAATCGCCCAACCATTAATTACGTTCAATACCTCCAATAAAACGCAATTATTTAACTAGTTATCTTCTTAGTACCCGTATAAACATGATTCATGAGCGATAATTAAGAGGATATAATCGGAAAAGTCATTTAACGTTTGAATAAAGAACCATGAGTGACCTAGGGTTAAACAGGGGTAAAAACAGCGATGAATCCTTCATTTACGCCGAGGATCTAATTACCTGTGTTATTTATGAGCCTTTTTTAAATTAGTGTGTGGGATGAATATCTGCTGGAGCGCCCTAAGGATTTAGCGCCGGTAAATCCTGGCATCCTGGGTGAAGCATTATGAGGGCATTTAATCAGTTTCAGTTTTATACAATTTTTCCGCCGGCAGATTACACACCTACACTATACGCATTAGGTAAGTGTCTACTCAAGTAGGAGCATACTAATAGCTCTTAGTAATTAATTGCTCGAGGTGGAACAATCCATCGATAGGTGGACAATGGTTGGTAGGTAGAAGTTTTATATTTTTGATTTGACTGGAAGCGTAGTAAGTATATGAAAATTACGTAATTTTGATTAAAAAAAATTATTACAGAACCAAATTAGAGTTAAGTACCTACCCGTTAGCCAAAATCGTTGACTAGCAAAGAATGAAAACTTACTCTTATTATACTGAGAAAAAAAAAAACATGAAATGTTCCAAAACAGTGTACGAGACTCCGATTGTGTACCACCAGCAAATGGTATTCTCGCTGACAGAATGGGGGAGGGTAGCTTCATTTGATATCTGCTGTTCAATAACATGCTGTATGTTGAAATTTCATCTATTTTTCACTGCATTTTCTTATAATGTTATATTCTGTCATGTTAGATGGAAATGAGGCTTTTAATAACGGAGGTCTTGGCGTACCTAATTAATTTCAGATTCCATATTCCACCCTGTGAAGTGATACTTTATCAAAATGTTCGGGATAATCTGCAAACCTCTCGCTATGATTTTCCTGAATGATGATGATGAATCCTCGATTGCAAGCGAACTGACTTTTCACTCTACCAAAAGCATTTCCACATTTTTCTCACTCTCTTCGTGGACAAGGATTTGCTCTTAGGTGTTTACTTTTCACTTGAATAAGTTTTTCTAAACCATCGATGACAATAGGAAAGTGCTTCTTCTCTCCTCAATCATTACTAGGACATTAGAGTGCATGGGGTTTATATTGTGCCCTTTCAGCTATATAGGTATCAATCTGACGGTATCAACGTGAACGTGATGGGAATTCAGTCAGGAGAAATTAGAGGGAATCGATTGATATCCAAATTAAAAACTGATGGTGACCAACAAAACCGCAGTGGCTTTGAGTTTATGGGTCATAGGTGATTATTACCCTTCTTATTAATTTGGATCCCCGGAAAACACGACGGTTGCTCTTGAAACGGCGTTTGGAGATGATAATCCGTGTAATCCATCCGCGTAATATAGGATGAATGGTTCACCGCGGAAGCGCAATATTAGCGACAAACGGATGAAGTTGCAAAAATACGGCGAGTTAACTGACCGTGTGGAAGGTATACCTACAACTTGAACCGTTCGATACGTAGCGTCAGGTTTTCATTATTGCGATTTCAAAAAGATTTTTAGCGAATCAGAATTCAATCAATACAGTAGGTACGAGTGTCACCATCTCAGCATCATTATACGTAAGGTTTGGAAGTCGAAGGAGACAAGTTGTTCAGTAAACTTCTTTGACTTCGTCAACAACTATATACACATATCAGGTCGTTAGGTGGGGCGATTCAGTTACCAAACTACTAAAACTAATGAATCGAAAATTATCTCTATAATACAATTCATACATTTTACAGGTTAAAAGTGGTCGTAATTGGTATATAAACGATTTTTCCGTTAGCAGAATAAATAATGGTTCGTACTATAAGACCGCATAGTTCTGCCACCATTCTCCTCGTGTTGACCTACTATCGTCAATGCTATCAACGTATTTCGTAGTTTTGCTACGCCCATTGGAGACAGTGGTAGAGATTCAAAACTAGCACTTTAGCCAATATGTGTGAGCGTTAGCTTAACTATAATGCATGAAAATTGTAATATTTGAACCTCCTTCTTGTTCTAGAAGTCAGTCAGTCAATTGTGGGATTGGAGCAAGAGCAACAACACCAGACAAAATCCTGTACGTAACCTGAGTATATAACTTTACAAAGGTAAGTAACTAAGAAGAGTGAAAATTATCTCTAAAATTCGTGCTACGCACCAAGGTGTTATTGAACAT
This sequence comes from Leptopterna dolabrata, assembly GCA_954871275.1. Taxonomy (NCBI): domain Eukaryota; kingdom Metazoa; phylum Arthropoda; class Insecta; order Hemiptera; family Miridae; genus Leptopterna; species Leptopterna dolabrata. The sequence continues at coordinate 16,568,507 of OX940986.1, read as the reverse complement.
AATTTCTCGGAGATAACAGTCTTACTACATCTAGGCCCAACCACAACGCGGAACCTCGTTGGGAACTCCGTTCAAGAAGTAACAACAACAAAACTTTATCGGAGCCCCGGTTGATAGCTAATTGCGTGCGCTGTTCCATCTAAAGTGGTAGGTTCCCAGCACTAAACCCCGAACGCCGGCTAATGTCAACCAAATGGACCGAAAACAGGAATTCGTGCGGTAGTCCTCCCCCGTTGCAAGATACGTAGGGCATGGTCGAATGAAGTGTAAACACGCACAATAGTAATTCGCCATGTCAGTGGCAGAGATTGAGAACCGAGAAAGTTCTTGCAGAGGAAAACCCGGCGATTAATTTGGTTTCCTCAAAAACTTGACACTTCATGGGATATGGTAGAATAAGCGTAGAATGGATGGAGCACAAGACTGATCCAGCAACATAAAAATGTAACCTTACATACACAAAATCTATTCTCTCCGCTCTGAATGAATAAATGTTGGAACAGCGTGGATTTTAAATTAATGCTACGAAAAACCTTTCGTTTTAGCGAATTTTCGAAGAAAAGGAAGCTATTGTTCTCGGTCCAAAATTTTTAAAACTCGAATTTCCGAAAGATTTTTATACCAAAATCCGTTTCAGACCATCCTGAATTCACTGCCGAAAGACACCAAAAATTATATGTGTATATATATATATTTATATATATATATTTATATATATATTTATATATTTATATATTTATATATTTATATATTTATATATTTATATATGTATGTGTCATTCCAGACGATAACTCTCGAAAGAATTGAGATAAAAAGTTCAAATTTGCACGAAAAATCTGTCTTGGCAATCGACAGGCTAAGTTCGAAGATGGGCAGAATCGGGTCACTCTAAGGGGGAGTTTTGGGGAATTTTAGGGGGGGAAAATTACCCATAAATTCCCAAAATGAAAAAGTCTGACAAGTGACACCTCATTTTAAAGGTTTTTGTACGCTGAACACGATGGTGAAATCAGAATTGCGATATCTCATTCCATTCTCAAACTAGAGCACTTTGAAGATGAAGGAACGTGGTTATTTCTTGAGATGTTCTTCCTGGTTCGTCTGCTCTAATCTGATAACGGAATGGGATATCGCAATTCTGACTTCACCATCGTGTTCAGCGTTGGAAAATCTACAAACCGAGGTGTTACTCGGCAAAAAATGGAACAAAAAATTTGTTACGTACCCAATACCTACTCTTCTGGTATTCAAAACATTTTTGATTTCCCCCTCCCCCTCCTTCCACCCCAAATTTTACTTTGCGTAAAACTACTCCTGTTTTAATTTTGTATGGTATCAAGTTGGGAAAACATTGGCCGAAAATTAATTTTCAGAAAATTTTAGGCGGAGGAGGAAGATGCCGAAAACTTCGAAAATTCGCTCTTATAGCCATGCTGCATGACTGTGGTTTTTTTTTTTTTCGTGCGGCCCACGTTCAACTCGATATCTGTCGAGATCACTGAAAATATTAAATGGTACAGCTAAGGTTATAGCTGAATAATAAACATCGATGATAATCCGAGCGGTTCTTTTTGTGAAACCTATATCAAAAGATCTATGACGTAAATCTCATTCCAATCATAGTTGTGCATATTTTGGAGCTTTTTACCGCGTAAAGAATGGTATTTTTCTATCGAGATCAGTCCCCGGGCTATTAATATTTTCCGAATTCAGGTTTGGGTTTCATTTACGAAATAATGAAACAAGGGCAACAAGCACATATTTCATATTTATTTTATTAACTAAAATTGTCTTAATAATTTTAGTTGCTCAGATATCGAGCCACTGCATAGAGTCCACGATTTCAGAACGTTTTATTTTTGTTCAAGAACTGAGCACTATAGAGAATAAAACCCTTGAAAACAACTCGAGCTATTGTGTCGTTGAATATAGCTTTTAATATGCCGTATTCATGTTAAATCAACTCCGAAACGAACGAAGTACAAACAACTTCCAACCGCTGGGGGACAATGGAACTCCATCACATAACGTGTGTGAGATACTAGAAACTTCGCGGTCGACTAGTAATGAAACTGTACTGTTGGCCAACTCATCTGAGGACTTCAAGGGTTCGTCAAAACTCCGTGGCGGAATCCCTCTCTGGAGAGTAATTGAATAACTTTGTCCCCTCTCCATTTCCCATTCCTCCGGGTGGTAACTGGTAACTTGGACTCATCGCCATTAATTGGGGGGGGGGGGGGGGGGGGACCTTAATATGTTTCTCGGCGTTAATTTAAGTTGAGTGAACGTTTGCTGGAGAAATCAGAACGGGAAAATTGGGTCATAGGCGTTGAGGCGCTCATTCGAGACCCTCCAATAATACTGATGGCCTGGTGTTTTTTTGGAACTGATGGATATTATAACCCAAACGCCAAATAAAAAGGAACAACCAGAAAAACAATGCCAGGGGAGGGATTCTCCACAGTGATAGCATAATTTACCTGTTCTTCCTTCATGACTGCCGTTTGCTGCATCAGCTGCCCCAAGCTGAGCTCCGTCCTGGAGATTTCCTTCTGGACTGTGGGCAGGCTGCTGTCCACCTTGGTTTCCAAAGCCTCTACTGATTCCAGCAGTTCGAGCATGGAGGCGTGAACCTTGTCCACGCTGCTGCTGTTCGAACCATCGACGGCGATGAGACGCTCGTCCATCCCCTCCAGACGCTCATCGAATTCTTTCTGAGCTTGGAAAATGGCTTTAGTAGAGGCCTCCAGGTTTTCGATCCTTTTCCTCATCACCCGATGGTGTCGAGTTTTCTTGTCGAAGTCGCTGCTGGGCTTGTAGACTTCATTTTCCATATCCTGCAAGGTGTAAAAATACCGTAGTTAATATGACATACGTATTGTATTTTCACATGAAACAAACTAGTTACAGATTAGGTAGAAAAATACAATCAATTTCCATACTTATCAAATGGGAAACAATATAAACAAGATTAACAATAAAGAGGGCGGCGAAACAGTGGTAAATTTAACAACTAAGAAATATTCTAAACGTCCTATGAGTAGTGATTTGTTTTGCATAGGGCTTAATAGAGAGGTACCTGTAAACGTACTGATGACGTAATTAATGAAACAACACAACCAGAATTGAGCTGGTTTCAAAGGAAATATTCAATTCAGGTTAAGTCGTTGTAGGTTCATTTATAAGTCTTCTGATCACAAAAATTGATTATTTAAAACGAAACACTAAGTCGGGTATGTAGGCATCTTTTTATATTGAAGGGGTCATGGAAGCTTGAAAGTCAATAAAGTACTGGACGCCAGAAATCTCTTTAGCTAACAGTAATCCGAATCTAGAGCTTTCCTGCTCTGGAACTAAGAAGTGGGGGAATTCTGTAATAAAGCCGGGAGGGTATGAGCAAGTAATCCCTTTGCCAGTGAGTAGAGGCTCTTAAAGTTTTAGCAAGTTCGGAGGGAAAGAAAAGAAGGCATCAAGCACATCCGGGCCAACCATTTTCACAGTGAGAGGCGGCAAATTTTATTGAAAGAGAGCGCATGAGTTTTTCAACGGCTGGGCACGAAACGTGGATTGTGTTGTAATTCTCGAGGAGAGCACTGCGCGAGAACAGGAGTACGACGAAAGTTTGTTGTGCTCGTGCAATCCAACCTGATAACTTGTAGGTTATTGCATGCTTTTTCAGAACGGCTTCTCCTGGACACTGTGAGCCATTGTTTGAAGCACATAAGGTCGAGGAGGTTATCAGCTGAAATGAATGACCTCAAGCTAATTATTAGTCAAAGGTTCCACCGGCAAGAATCTGTTCTACGAGTTGTTATAGCTTAAAATATTGGTTCATGAAGATCTTCTGATTTCGGATTGATATTGTAGACGCAATTATAGACATTAAAAGTGCCATATTGACATGAATAGTTGCAGTACGAGCTTGGTGATGAACACTGACGTCCAAAAATGTCATAGGTGGAGTGCTAGCAGAGTGAAAAAGTTTACTCTTTTGGTTGTTCGTCTTCATCCCAATACACAGTGGTTGTTAAGGTGTCATAATTTGTTGTGCAGACAGTGATAAATTGCCCGCATTCATCAGCCATTTATAGAACCAACGAGTCAATTTATATTCAGTTCTACTTGGCCTCTCGAAATCCGTTCTTTTACGTAAATATGAATTATGGTTATGAAGCTGCGCAGTCTGTTGGTTCATCTCGAAGAGTAAACCGCGCGTTTTGTCTACGCCACGCGCGCGATACGTTCGCGATGAAGCGCCGACGGTATTCACATGAATATAATTTCACTACCAAATCCCTTGTGAAGGCGCCGTGGGAATCCCCCAACGTAAGCCAGTCAATCTCTCATAGGGTAAGTTGAATCATAATCTCGTTTCCCTCAGCCCAACGTCTTGGCTCTATCCTATCTCCGTGCAGTTGCTTGGTCGATATCACTGTCGACTAGAGTGGAGTTTTCCTCAAAACCGACGAATGACGTTTAATCATATACTCACGTCAAAGCATAATTAGTCTTCTGAAAGATCAAAGATATCCCGAATCCTCTAATCAACCAGTCCGCCGAAATAAAAATGCATTTGTTCATAAAATTCAAAAACCAAAGCGATGAAGGTGTGCAATACGTCTTCTCACTATATATGCCAGTTCTTCACCAGTATATATCTATAAATATTATATGATTGTAAATAAACGTTTTCGCTACAATCTAATTAATTCACGCTGATGGCACTAAATTTCCTTAAACTGGAAACATGGCCAAAAAACTTCAAATCTACAACGCAAATTTTCATTTACACAATTTGCATCTACACAACTACCTAGATGTTTTTCACTATCGTCAATCAGGACGTAATTAGGTATCCTTAAGTCGTTTTTCTGGAGAGGATGTTCAACGTCCAGCTGTCTTTCGGCTTTTTTCAATGCTGTATTTTTTATTAAAATACTGCAAATAACTTTTTTCTCTTCGATTTTTCCATTTTTCTCCTGTTTACACAGAGAGTTTTCTTGGCTTCTTGGAACCAGTCTATCAGGATTCCTTTCACGTTTCTTCGCCTTCTTTTGCCCTCATTTCTATGATAAAAGTGATATTTTCTCCCGGAGGCCATCACTCCTATACCCCACTCCATCATTTTATGCAGGGAAAAACCTGAGCATCAAATCCGGTCCCTATAATTCCTACTTCATATTCCACCACCTAACCTAATCAGGATTTGTTTTTTCTTTCCACTGTGCCCCCTCAATGTGCCATTATTTCATTTACATTCGTTTCGACTCACCACTGTCGAAGGGCTGTGATGTTCCTGCCGACTAGTTCCGAAGGACGAGCATATCATCCCCTGGTGGTCCCATACGACTTTTTCAATTTTTTTTGTAAAAAAAAGTAGTACTGGGCCTGTACTAGGCCAGATATAATCTTCGATTCTAGTGCTTTGAAAGACACAGCACGATTTGACGACAGAAAACAGCCTACCAAAGACTTTGGATTGTGGATGCCCCAGTAATGATGATATCAGTACTTGATAGCATGATGTATATTACTGAGCTAGTATTGGCGTTGGCACAGAAAAGTGTTGGTAATAAAAAAATTTGTTTGAAAACCCTACTTCGAAAACCGCACTAAGTACTTCCTTAATTCATAAACACACTTTCAAAACTATTTAAAAAAAATTATCCATGAACCGCGCTAAACCAAAAATAAATAAATAAATGATAATAATAATAAAACGCTAAACCTAAAAGTAAAGAATAATTTTTATGCTCAGGAAATATACGTAATTCAAAGCTGCTGATACCTACAATACAATTTTTGAAGACGGCGCAAAATTTTAACTAAACACCCCCACACAGCCTTCATATTGTATCCGCCTGTATAGTTGTTTTTATACATTTTAGTTTAAATTGGGCGCCGAATTCAAAACTTTTATTGAATCGGCTTTGAATAAATCTTATACGTAAAAGCATAAAAATCAGCATCAAAATTTATTCTTTACTTTTTAGTTTTACACAGCTTTTTTGAAGTCGTTTTTTCCCGTTAAAAATGTCTGTTGTTGTGATAATGTTTCCATTCATTCAGTAGCCCATTGTATGAAGTGTCAGCGATTGTGACGTATGTCACACGTGAGAAGCTGACCGATAATCGACCTATTGATAAACGACCTAAGACGTAATGCGGCTCGTAGTTCAAAGCCTTGTGTCCCTCTAATCCCAGATCCGGTATCAAACCGGTAAGTAGCGTCTTATGTCTCGTGCGAACGCATAAATGTGCGTTTCGGGAAACCTCTTGGGTGGCACACAACGAGTCGCATTTTCGTCTGAGGGATAGCGTGAGGCGAACTAGCGGATCACTGTTCAAAAGCAGTCCAACTGAGTGATGGTCTGATGATTTTAAAATTGGTACAAATTGAACTACAACCCGCGTGACCGCGTGTGTTATTTTCACGGCATTAACAAAATGGCGGAAATTTCGAAAAATAAAAAAAGGTATCAACGCACACGATATCTCAATGGTTTGTTCGAGAAATCGCTGTATCGAAAACGAGCTCAACTCGAGCAAATGCACAGCTTACACCTGGTCAGCCTCGCTGGCTAATTTCCTCCGATACTCGCGATAGGGGCTGTTATTCCGGAGCGACACTTCGCTTAATTGAATCTCAATATGAAATGCTTCGTTTTTGTAACGTCTGTATTTAATAGCTGATCGACCAGGGAACAGACAGGGGAATCGGTCAAAGAAGCTGGTCCGGGGCGCAGGGGTACAGTATTAAACAGGCCTTTCAGGTTTTTGTGGATGCTGATGATACGAACGAAATCGATAGGAACAATGTGGCTTTGTAGGCCCACAAGCAAATAAAATGGGGCTCGAAAACACAAAGAAGGTCAAAACACAAATATATGCTGCTGTGAGGGACAACAAGAACCGACTGATAACCTTTTTGTTGGTGTTTACTATTTCCAGCGTGTTGACTCGTTCACACGCCTTGGGTAGTTGTCAAATCCAGCAACAATTATTTCTCCTCACCTGCATGCCTCATTGCAGTTAACAGATGTTGTTTCGGTCAATACCTTTACACCACATTTATAACTACCAATAATGAAAAAGTAGAAGGGTAATAAATCCAATATTCAAAAAATATAATTCAACTTGTTCCACTGGCCATGATAGGTAGGTCAGTCATAACGCAATAATTCTTGATTATTACAAAAAAATTAATGAAGTTCTGAAGATACTAGGATAAGAACAAACCATTTTGACATGAGCATTAATGGTAGGCATGCAATATAAACAGTAGTCTAATAGTTCGAATTGATTGCTTGTTGATTCACTTGTAGCGAGAGATTGTATTAACTGTATGGATGATGAGGTGAGTACGTTTATGATTGAGATGATGTAACACTATTAACCTAGTTATTCATGAATCGACATAAATTATGTAAAACGATGTATACGTATACAAAACACCATCCACATGCTTAGCATTTATTCAAGATATATAGTTCCTAGTACATCAACTCTGCAGGATAGTAAAATGAAAATGATTTGGTAAAATTTCAAGGTCCAGAAAGAGAATGAAATTGAGTAAAGCCACAAAGTTATTCGCTCGTAGCAGAACTGTTAGCTAAAAATGCTACAAATTACTACCAATCAATATCTAACCAGGTGATTCCCCCAGGAAAGCCCTTAAACATCAACAAAATCTAAAACAACCATCTTTCTTCAAATCAAAAACGCGGAAAATTATTATGCGACGGTTTAGTAGTTCACTAATCAATGGTTTAATCTGTGAAACAAAGAGAAAAACGCTGCAAATTATTACACAACGGTTTATTATTTACCTGTATAGATGCCCCTTCTGCGTAGATAGTATAATAAACTGTTGTGTAATAATTTATCGTTGTGTAATACTTTGCCCAATAATACTTCAACATTTTTGATCAAGTTGCAAAAATACCTATCAACAAAATCCAAAAGAGCCATCATATTTTTCAAATGAAATAATATCACAGAACAACCAAGTCGACTTCATACAGTCATCCGTGATTATAATCAGGTGCTCCCTAGCGGTGATATCTGGGCCGGATTTATACCGTTTGATTCATGATCATGTTGACGAAGCTTTTCGGTGCAAACGAACGGACGGTCGTCTCAAAAAATTCTTTAGTTGAAGATAAATTTAAAGCCGTAAAAAAAACCCATACCCTCCTATTGAAAGTTTTCGAGCTGCGGCGTTCTGAAACATTCAACCCCTATTTTTCACTCCTGAGATGATTGACAGTAACGCCGAGCGAAATTCACTAATTTTGGTTCATGGTAACTAGGAAAAGTGCGAAGTACGCCGTACGGCGGAAAGGCAGAAAATTTTTATTGCGTTTTCGGATTCTACATACCTTGAAACGTAAACCATCAAGTTTTGAAGGGTTAATTTTTTTTTTTTTTTTCATGGTCGATTCCAAAGGTTCGTTCTTGAAAATAATAAACCAATACCTGCTTAAGAGCGACTAGTATATTTGATGAGATATGGGCTACTGGGAGTTCACTAGTGATTTTGAAAAGGGCGTTCCAAAGTTCATAAAAGTTGATCGCATGTAACTAACGGAAATTATCAAATTCCGACCTCCATCTCGCTTTAAATTTTGTAATTCATTCGTCGCCTTTACCAAGGCTAATTAAAATGTGAATAGACAAAGAAGCCGCAGTTATACGAGTATCAGAACCCAAAGGCAGCCAATTATAACAAGTGGTTTGAATTGAAGGGGGACGGAGTTCCCAGAAAGCGAAATAAGGCAGGTACTGGGGCAAAGATGGAAGAAAGTAACTTCGAAACTCCAATATCCCTTAGAAGTCATTCCTTGCCTTTTAACTGGGCTAATTAAAATACGTATGGAGCATGAAGCCATCAGGAGGATAAATCCTCAATTCAAAGGCACCTCCTCCCCTGTGGGACTCATGCAAATCCTCCACGCTCCGATATCTGTTCGGCTAGAATTAATTAAACTGAAAGGCGGCAAAAGGGATTTTAGATGGAAATAATTTTGAAGGGAAGGCTATCATAAACGCGGGGGCTGAAAACGCCGAATCTATAGAGGTATATTTTGAGATAGTTATCGTACCGTGCACGAGGCGCAGGACCGCTGGATCCCTTTCGTCGGGGTGCACTTCGGTAGGTACATACAAACTTAGTAAATTTAGATTGGTATACGCATTAGCTCGTACCCATTTCACAATGCTCTACTTAGGATCTTTCGCACACGGGTATCCGACCGTCAAAGTGGTTTGCGAGGGATCAAAATACCTGACTAGAGGTTTGCTTGATAAAATACGAGTCTGAATGATTGCACAGAGTGGAATTCGACGTATTTCCATAGCTGAAGAGCTTGGAGTGGGCCATTTGGCCAATGCAGTCATTGACGAAGTCAGCGAGGCTTCTTACTTCTCAATCGACATTTGCGGGTACGTACCTATGTCCGTACCGCGCTAATAGCCGCTATTTTGGTCATTTTGATTTGAAAATTTAAGGATAGACTCGTTGGGCCTTCTGAATTCGCTATATAGGTTTTGGTGACTCGAAAATGTCAGGAAGAGGCGTCGTGGCGCCGAGAGTGACCCCGCAAGATCCACAACACCGGTGATAATGGGTCGTACGGCACACAATTTTCAGGGTATACTCATAGGACTGTCAGCATTTTGCTGAGCAGGTTTTGCCACTATACGGCGCCAGTCGGTGCCGGCAATGGCGCCACAAAATCCAAAAACAGCTAATTTGGGGGAGGAAGAAGCGGTCTTCGTTTTACTGGAGATACGTGAGGCTACTGGTCAGCGGACCCACCAGTAACAAAGAGGTTAGAAAAGCCTGATTCTGATTTCCAACCTCTTCGGTGAGAAGCTGAAGAGTAGTGCTAAGCTTAGCTCTTACTACTGATGAGACTGACAGACCTCCCTCTCTTAACTCAATTACAGCGAACTGGTTCGAGGTGTCAACCAAGATAAGGTTCGAAGGAGGACCCAACTCGTAGAACTAGAGCCGTCAGATAACGAACGAGGACATTTTCATCACAATCTAACGATTGATTACTTCGCAGTGTACGCATGTGTGTGGATCAATTCGATCGAAATGTGGGAGTTCTCTCAAAAGCAATCAATTCCACAGTTCACGACAGCAAATCCGATTATGATACCGGGAATGGGTTTGAAGAGCACCAGCATGTAGATAGGTTAAGAGGTTCTGGGAACAACGGGCTCTGGAGTAAGTACCTAACGTTGGAAGACTGGAATCCCCATTACAAGTGCGCGATACAACCCAGTTAAAATGAGACAGTGAATAATTTATTTTATTAATGGGGCTCAGATTCAACACCAAGCAAATCGTTGGACTCATAAGTGGAGGTCTCATCGGAAACTGTTCACCTTTCAAAATCTAACCCTTATCATGTAACTGTGTAATATAAAGTTGTCTCTTCATTGAATGGGGAATTCTCGACAGAAAATTTGTTTGAAAGAAAATATTTAGAACTATCGGAAAAATGGTAGCTTAATGACCGTTTTCAAAAATAAGCCTTATTTTTTAAAATGAGGATGATTAAAAGTAAAAATTTGGCAAAAAATAAGGTATCAGGTCTATTGACATCTGACTGGCTGTTGACCTAAGGGGGCGGAGCGAAGACTCGGAGGCGAAGGTTCTCAGTGCTGCCAACAACCCAACATTAGAAATGGCAAACCTTCATGGCAATCTTCAAGAACCTTTGCTGTCACCTTTCCCCTTGGTTGATTTTGAGGACGCGTTTTGGTTTATTATTCTGTGAATAATACACCTATGTATTCGCTCAGCAAAAAATTTTTATAACACCCCCTCAAAATTTTTTCTTTTCCGTTTCAAGGTGCGTAGATTCAAAAAATGCAATGTCCGTCCGCCGTACGCCGTCCGCCGTACGCCGTCCGCCGTCCGCCGTACGCCGTCCGCCGTATCACGTGTACAGGCTTCATTTTTGGTCGAAAAAATTCGTTATTTCGCACACATGCTCCATTTGGGCCCTAGTTGTGTCCCGAAACTTTTCAGCCCGATCGGAATATACCCAGGGGTGTTATGAGTGAAAATGTGTGTAAAAATAGGTACTTTTTACGTTTTAGCAACATGTTAGTAAAATGAGGTTTTGAGGTATCGTTTTTCATGTTTTTGGGGACGAGAAAACCGAATATGAAGTCGATTTTGACCAAAGACGCGGAAATTGAGGTTTTACCATTGGCTCAGCTCCCAAAATTGGTTTTCTTTAGTCAAAAACCTGGAAAACTGTCTGAAATCACCATCAATGTGTATACTAACATTAGAAAAAGTGTAAACAGCTGAATCAAGACCATTAAATCGCACTACCAATGATCAAAGATGATCTGGGGGCGAAAAAAAAGTGTAGGTACCTATTTCATGTTTCGGGGGCCAAAATTGGTGGAAATCATCAGGAATAGCTAATTCAATCATTCCACATGAAAGAAACAATAAATTTAACTGCCAACAAGAATCTCTAGAACTCCAATAGAATAATAAACCCATGTGACAAGGACTTTGCAGCGTTTTTTATAAATTTGCGGCTCCATCCATCCATCCATCCATCCATCCACTGCGGTTCTGTACATCGTTTGAAGTGATGCACTAGCGCTCCAAGCGGGATTTGTGTTGATACGTCATTTCTAGTGGGAACTCAGGAATTCAGATTTCACACTCGTTTTCTACTTAGGCTGTTTAACAAACACCTCACAATAAGTGACCACTATGCTCAATTTTCGTTATTGAACAGAATTTGGCCAAAAAAAGGAGAATTTGTAACCCATGAAAACTCCCCATTCGATGGATTCGATCGGTTACCACTAAAATTAAGAGACTGAAAACGGTAGATAAATCTCTTTGGAATATTTCTTGACAAATGTTTGTAACAAGACACAATATTCACTAAAGTAAGTAAAGTGCACTATTTCTGTCTTAATTATGTCACCTGCGAACTAAATTACGGTAATCAATACTCGACATCGTGCAAGGGTTGAGATTAGCATGTTTGACCCTCGTTTCTTTTCGTTTCGCGAAACCAAACAGCGATAATCATGGGCAACCCGCAACCATAATTAGGCACCCGCAGATTAACCTCTCCACAAAAGGCCTCGAGGAAAATATGGATGAAAAATTGAAACCCGCTGACTAAAACGAGATTGGTATCTGGTATGCTGTAGGAGACCGTTTTACGCAAAATTAATGAGGCCAACTCATGTTAACAGGTCCAATTAGGCCGCGGTAGGTCCTAATGCGTTTTAATTTTGAAATGATACGAGGTATAGATCGAGGAGTCAGACGATTTTAATTTAGGAAGTCTCGATAGTAACCCCCCCAATAAAAAATTGTAAACATTTAACCTGAATTTAAACAAATATCAAATATCTACATCTACATTATACAATGCTTTTCAATAAAGTACCTTTCATTTCATACTAATTCCCTACCAGAAGGAGCATAATATCAGTTACCAAATGATTTTACCAATGCAAGTTTTATGCCAATACAAATAAATTACACTAGAACTGAAAATAGGGTAGGTTTCTACCTACCAAATGTAGAAGTAGCAGTTGTTAGGGGAATCGATCTAAGACATACAAGCAAATACTAATCGGTTGTACTACGTATTTATACACCGTTATACTGAAAGTGTATGTATTTAGTATTGCAATTCGGATCACCAATAATTTGCCACTGAACCCAATATTACACTCATAATTTGAGCACAAACTGTGTGAAGAGTTATTCGTAGTATTTTACTGGACGCATAATCATGAAGGAAATAGCTAATAAGGAGCCGTACGGCTTGAAATTGCGCTAATCTGACAACAAATTTGACTTCAACTACACTAATATATCACACAGCGCTCCTGTACTATAAGAACTATTTTTACATGAACAATATGAGTCGTGAGTACATATTTTTAGCGTCAGCAGTGAAGAAATTCGGAATGAATCTTCGAGATGGATGACTAATGTAGCGAAGTGATTTATGTGCTCAGAGTCGATGAGGGTAAAAACACAGGGAGTGGACCGTGTTTTTGCTCCCATTTATACGTTGTGTGAGTAATAGGTCTGCTGCACCAGCGGAAAGTAATTCTCTCCTTACACATAAATTGGTCATTTGGCTGCGATCTTCAGATACAAAGAGGTCCTTTTTCTTATAGATCGAGGGAGCTTCTTCTATAAGCATCCGTCTTAGGTAAGCAATATCGGCATGAAGAAACCCATACCCCACACCAAGCCGGTCGAACCACTTCGGGCACAAAAACAGCCTATCCCAAATTATTCTGTATATCTCCTTCACCTTTTTTTCCCGCAGCGATAATAATCATTTTTGGTAGTATTCCTACTTGTACCAGTATCGTTTAAAACCCCTCACAGTCCCCTCCTCACCAGTACCACCAGCACAGGCTTAATGAACTCTCAGAATATCCGGTGTCGCAAGCAGTTTCCGAACCCCTAACAATTTAGATACTTATCGATCGCTCCCTTCCCCCTTTCCATTCATTTTCAGTCTCTTGAGAAGAACCAGTTATAAATTCCCTTTCCCTGTTTTAATCTGTTTAAAAAGTTCTAAGCGCAGTTAGGTAAACACCGGAGGGTACCCCGTCCCTCTTCTCGTGTCTTTAAAAGCTCTTTTCTAATAAAAAGTAAGAATAATGGCAGCCGAAGGATCACCTCATTTGATTCTACAGGAAAAATCGCCATCTACTTACGTTTTCTCCCTTACAAGAATTATTGATGATGAATCTGTTCCTCTTCTCGTAATGGAAAATTAAAAACTTTCTGTCAGTGGTCGACGGGCAGATCGCTTTTGTTCAACAAAATTTTTCCTCTCTCATAAGTAATGTTCTTAGAAAAATCCAAGAATACGTAAAGGTACCAGGAAAAAATAATATTAAAATAATTCACACTTTTCTCACTCCATCCTTTGTAGGTGTTGGTCGCGTTTATAATGGGAAGTTCGATAAGAAAATTGTTTATGAACAGTTTTTAAAACTATTTCTATAAGTCATAGTCATTAGTGGCTTATACGAACTCAAGTCCTAGTAATGAGATGCTTTATCATGACTCTTTATAGTTCGTCCATATTACTGAAATGTCAGATTTTTAACTGAAACTAGAGGCGCTCAAACAGCGCCAGCAGATCTCAAAGTAAAAATTCACTAATGATGTGACGCATGAGGATATTACGGATCTAAATGACAGAGTGAAAAAGCATTGTACAGCAAAATACGAGGACAAAAACCAAATTTTCGTATAATAAAACGGATTAAGATCAAAAGTCAAGAAAGAAGGGAGAGAACAGGGGTAGAAGGAATCACAAAACTGAAATGTTTACAGAGGATTAGAAAGAAGGAATCCAGGCTCAAACAAGTTAGAATAAGGGATCTGTTCCAAAAGACTAATTGCCATCAGAGCCAAAAAGTTGTTGCCTTAACAGTTAGTCACCAACTTATAATTATTATGGCTTAAGAAGAGTCCAGATTCAACTTCATCGCTATAAAATGTGGGGTTTTTTTTTACATCGCTTTTGGGATATTAAAACTTTCTGTCCTCTAAACCCGCCAGTCTTTTTGTCGGAAGTGACGTATTTCTCTCGCTCGTACCAGCAATTCTATTAGGCAAAGAAGAAAAACTTCGCCGTTGACAATCTCGAGGCGGAAATGCATTAGTCGGCCTGGTGACAGCTGGAAAACAAAAGGAACAATAATGGCTGCCGCAGAGAGCAAGCTTTTCCAGGAGGCTTATAGCATTGCAAACCTGTAAACATTTCGTTAAGTCAACGGCGAGCGGAGTGGGGGAGCTAAGGATGTGTTTGTTTTGGTTAGACGAGCGAATTGCGGAACGAGAAAAAGAGGTTTAGAAAAAAGAGAAGGAAAAAAAAAACCCCGGAAGGAAACCAACAGACGAGAAAAGAGGAAAAACAACATAATTGGTTTAGAGGGCTCCCAGTCTGAGAGGCGATGCTCGAGCTCGAAAGAGGCTTGTCGGTGGTATTTATCCAGTGTCTAATATTCTACGCAGCTATACAGGTTGAGCTAAACCTGCCGCCAGCCTGCTGCATAAAAGAGTATGGAAAAAGGGGGAATGAGTAGGTACGTAGGAAACGTGGAGGAGCACTCGATCTTAATGCATTCAACTTTCATACAACATTACCTACATACGTACTGATCCAGACGAACACTGGTGAATCAAAACAGACGAGTGAGAATTGAAGAACATTCCTGGAGATATGTATAGGTCGAATCAGCTATAATAAATAACTATCGAGCCTGACTGAGTTTCACTGCACGAAACTGGTAAAAATTGTCACTGCGTAATCTGAAACCACCTGTTTTGGAAGGTTCGTTCTGCTTGTGCCCTGCGGAATTTCTTGATGTGTAGGTCACATAATATTTTGGTAGATTGGAGTGATCATCACTATCTGGGTGTTAGACCAAATCATTCAACCTCGCCGTTCCTTCGCACAAGAGATTTTTAGTAAGTTTTGCCAATTTCTCATGGTTTTTTGAAAGTATCGACTGCCTTTCTGTATACAGCATCAGGATAGTGCGGCACCCCGAAAGTTCTGGTATCTACACTAGTGTAAGCTCATTCAAATATAACAACGCATATATACCAAAACTCAATCATAATTATAACAAAATTCCAAACTAATCGTTGATTAACATGCATTATTACCGAGGATAGGATTCCAAATTATTATGATATAATTATACAATTTATTAGATTCCAAATATTAGCACCTACCCAGTTTTGAATAAAATCCCACTTCGTTTGTTTTAGTCTTGTGTGTTTTCGACGAAGTCGGTCGCAGAAACTCTTGTTAGAAGGAAGATATTTTTCGGAGAAGTTTTCCCTCTAGCAGCTTCATATTATTCAAGTGTGAAACAGAATTTTCACCCCAAAGAGGCAAATAGACTAAACATAGGGTACAAAGCTGAGAGGGTTGTATGTAAACTGACCCTACCGCCCGCAAAGTTAAAATAACGACCCGCAAAGTTAAAAGCACGAAGTTGATGTTATTTCATCACGAAGTGCCGCGATTTTTCCCGCTTCTATAATTATATTGCTGTGACTCTCCGGGACATTGCTGTATATAATATACAGTTGGAAGAAAACTCTTTGTAATTTGAAGAACCGGTTGTCTAATAGCTAACTTATCATGTTGTTTTACGAAAGCAATGCTTATGCGACCCAACACTGAGTTTTTGATGTGATGTACAGCAGTTCTCAGGGGTGCAGCCCATGCAATTAGCATTCATTACCGTTCATTTGAACTGGAATATCTGCTGAGATGATGGAGACCATGAACGATTGCTCAAGTTTCGAAGTCTGTTCACTGTTTAATCTGGTTTGTTAGGAATTTTGTTCTTTCTTATCCACCCTAAAAATTTGCATCCTGGCACACTTTCGTCTGGTAATGGCATACCGAACATCGTTGTCAAAGAACAGCATTGGAACAAGTGAATACCACCATATCATGCCAATTAACGGCTACTTTGTGGGTAAACGTAAGCAAATGAACTAGTCTAACTTTAAACTGCAAAAGCGTAAAGTCGACGAGAATTATTTCAGTAATTTTCAATTTCGTGGGCCAGGGACTTCGTAAACAGGAGCGAGTTTGAAAAGAAATGTATACCCTTTTCCTTCCTGTCACCTTCTTGACAAACCCGCAAACTTTGCTTGGGGAAACGCGAGGCCCTGAGAGCTCCCCAAGTTGGGCAAACTTTGCTGGTTTTTCTTCGATCTTATGTGTATCAAGACTTCAACACATGGCGGCACGACGTAACGCTCTCGGGGAGGCACGAGTTTTTATTTTCCAAATGTCACGTTCCATCGAACGCTATTGTGTAACAAGCAGCTGTCAACAACAATGAGCGTAGCCTGAGGAAGCCGGAAGGCGAATAATAGGTAGATAGGAGAACAAATTACATCGGAATATCTACCATAATAAAGTACCTAGTGATGAATTAATAGGTAGTACAATGGATTACATCGGAATAATAATTATGAACGTAGTGTAATAAAAATTCTTCATACATTTTTTATAAAGCCGCAGGCCCAGTGGTGAAGAAATGGTCATAAAAATTTACAGCCATTCATTCATTCTCATGATCCAACGACCGATTTACAAAGTAAATTACCTACTCAAAATACATTCAACCCACTTGAATAGATATAAATACTGAAACAGAATACATATTATATTCCGTAAAGCTTTGCTCGGTTGTTTTTAAATTCAAGTATGTTTGAATAGTGTTAGCCTGGTGTCGAACCCATGACCCCAGTGTTTTACGTATCAAAGCTAACGCCTTTGACCGATCGATGGTGACAGCCTCCTCATTTTACACACTTTTTAACCCTAAAACCCGAATATGAACACTTTTACCCTGAACATTCAACAAGCACCAACTTATTTTAATAATTATTGTTTATTTTATAACTGCGTTCTGTTGCGGAGGAGGCAAGGTCTCAAGCAAATTTGTCGATTTACATAATATCTAATTTTCAAGTATTATTTATCTCATAAGACGTATACATCTTACCATTTTGCGCGCATTTACACTGAAATCGATTAGACAATAATATGATACGCGACAAATGTGTCCAATCAAAAAGTCAACGGTCGGTAAAGATACATCCAACTGCCAAATGCTTCGGATCCGTATTCGAATGACCCTTTTCCGTAATTGAACTGTCCAAAGTTCAAAAATAGCTCTCAACTTTTCCAAACTTCTCCTTTCTTATCTCGTTACTCGACTGATTTGAAGGAAGGTAGTTACGGAGCGCCTTTTAATCACAAATAAACCGGAGTTTGTTATCTAGGTGGAAAGTCCATCCCACCTAGGGTAAGTTCGATCGATATATTTTAATGATACGTACCTGAAACTACTTTGGAATGATTTTTCAGCTCGAGAAAAAATCGCGGAGGTACTGAAGGCTCCGTAAACAGTAACGAAACCGTTCGAACGAATAACTGAATCATTAAACTAAAGAGAATACATTCATAACAGAATTTGAATTATGGCTTATAGAGCCTGTTGCCTAACAGTTAGAAAGAAGCGCATAGGTATTTCTTCTGTATGTTATCACAGTACGTTATTAGAGACTCTTCGACTCCAGCTGCACTTGTCTTATGGTCCTTAGAGAAACATCCATTATAGCGATAACCATTGTACCAACTTGGAAAAGGCCATGCTAATTCTTTATACGCATACTTCCTCCTTATAGTTTTCGGTTAATTAGCATAGTATGCAGCGCTGGTCCTATTTTAGAGACGACGACATGTCACGAGGGCAGCAGGTGCTGAATTAAACAGGGAGCACATATATTATTGCACTCAAAATCTCTTGCCCCTCTAATTTAGACTTGTCAGGGATTTGGTTTGATAAAGAGCCACGGCTGTCCACGGGGACTGGGGGAAGAACGAACTGAGCTGAAATCCGTCAAAATAACTTCCGGACATACTGACGGTAAATGTTTCAAATTCCGACTGATGCTTTTATTTCAAATGTCACTGGACTTGGAATACTGTGATACAGGTTTTGACGTCTACAGCTTCGTTCAAACAATAAATGTGAAACCTCTGTGAGTCGATCATAAATTTAGTAAGTTTTAGACAGCGGACGCTAGCGGGACATGATGCTCACGCTGCAGCTTCCATTTTTTGTTAGTGACCCAGAAGATCGGGATCAGATCATTAAACACCTAAAATAACTGAATAGATAATATCTATATTACACAGATTATTGGGGGAACTTCAAAAAATCATATCTACCTAACTATTGAAAAAAAAATTTGAAAGAAATGCTTGAAAAAAAAAGTATTAGGGAATTCAGTAGGTAGGTCATATTATGTTTTGGTAGATGGCCGCTGGAAACACCTGTGACTGGTAGAAGGGATCAACATATTTTAAAGTCCGATTTCTTATTGCCCAAATGCCATACGATCTAGGTGAGGTAGGGATTAAAAAAACTGCAAAATTATTAAACAACGGCACAATTTACCTGTATAGATGCCCCTTCAGCTTAGATCACCGCTTTCTGTGGTCAATACATACACTCGTGCTTCCCCCCAGGAAAGCTCATAATCGAGTACTGCAGCCGGCACAAAAATCCGGTCTCAAAAATGCGCGAGATTCAATAATTCTGTCATTAATAAATTATTTGCAGTTATTCATGAAGCATAAGGTTTGTTCAAGTTATAAAAGTACGTATCACCAAATTCCAAAAGAGTTCTCATTCAAAAGAGTTTCATTCTTCAAATGAAATACGAGTAATATCACAGAACAACGAACACGATTTCATACAGCCACCGGCGATTATAATCAGGTGTTCCCTAGCAATGATATATCTGGACCGTATTTACACCGTTTCATTTACGATCATG
Organism: Leptopterna dolabrata; assembly: GCA_954871275.1. NCBI lineage: Eukaryota > Metazoa > Arthropoda > Insecta > Hemiptera > Miridae > Leptopterna > Leptopterna dolabrata. The sequence goes on along the minus strand of OX940986.1, from coordinate 16,549,081 downwards.
TTGACGAAACTTTTCGGTGGAAGCGAACGGCTGGACGTAGGTACAATGCTCCAGGAGGTCTCCAAAAATTCTTTAGTTCAAGATCAGTTTAAAAACGTTAAAAAAAACCATACCCTTCAATTGAAAGTTTTTGAGCAGCGGCGTTTTTGTAGATGGTAACTAAGGAAAGTGCGAAGTACGACGAACGGCGGAAGGTCAGAAATTTTTTTGACATTTTCATGTCTTTCATAATATGGCACATAACTCAAAAACCGTTACGAAAATTGACTACGAAAATTGTCCCAAATGAGTTTCTGACGATTTCCGCGTACAACCGAGTCGTTGCTAGGGGAATAGTACTTCGCCATTTGTCATCGGACAAAAACCGTTCACCATTCGTTGGAAACCTCTCGATTTATAGAACTAGAATACATTCCTCTCACTCGGTTGTCGCCCTTCGAAAAGCTGAGATATGCGCATGACTTGATACGAAGTTTGTTTGCACACAACATTATGGTCGTTAGGTGTCCCAAATGAGCGGTGTGTCACCTGGGTACATATACGCAATTGCGTTACGAGTGCTTTGTGGTCGTAAACTTATAAGAGCATGAAAATGCAAGCGTTTTTCGTGATTTTCGTCACACACAAGAAAATAAACTATCCTATCTAAACGTAACAAATTGAAGTTGTAAAATTAATATAAATACTAAACAATTTATGGTTATTCAATTTTTGAATTCTACATACCTTGAAACGGAAACCACCAAATACCGAGGGGGGGAGGCCCCCTCCCATTCTCGATTCCAAAGGTTTATCACTGGTTTATCGCAGTTAGTTATACAATATTCTTACATCCAACCCCTACAGCATCATGTCGATATTATGAGCTGGATGAAGAGACAAGCTGAGACTTGAGGAAATCTAACAGCTGACAAAGGGCAAGATATCAAAATGAGACATCCCCCACACCAGCATTTCCACACAGTGACCTGAAAACGCCCACACATACAGGACGAGAAGCCAGATTTGCCTAAGGCAGAGACTGTATTCAATGATGCTGTTACCAAAGCACGATTTTATCTGGTCATATTCGTTACAGTGATTACACGTAGAGTACTCCAAGTTCGAAAATAAATCGATGGGCAGCGAGAGAACGGTCGAAGTATTCCACTGACCTTCCTCAACTCCGCTGGACCCTGGACGAACCCCAAAAAGGTTGGAACTACGTAGTTTCATTATTCAAGATAGCTCTCCGTGAAGGAGGACGGAAGAGAGAATAAATTATGTTGACTAGCTGAGAAATATTTTACAACTGGGGGGAGCATGATTTCAGACAAGGGTTTTTCCTAGAGACCGTGAGTGAGAATGGTACAGGTCAAACCCCGTAACCTGCCATAGCTTGGGTACTGCGCCGGATTAGAAGTATCCTTACCTATTCGAGATGAAAATATTATGATAAAGGTCGATACCCAAGGAGTTACAGGTAGAGGAAATACGATTTTAACTCCCGGCAATCCACTTCACTCCTTCCTACTCCTTCAAACCTAAAAATTCCTCATGAACCTACGTACTTCCGAGGAAGATCCAAGGAAGTCATTGCATTTCGATGAACCGCAGGGTCTAGGTCTAGTGCCTAGTCGATCAATCAACCTGCAAGTGCACCTGAGACCGTCCATATCTAACGCACTATCTCTAGCGGTTCCTTCCTCTGTTTTAAGGACCAACTCTCACTCATATGGTGATGCTTTCAACAAGAGGGCCCAAAGCTTTTTGTACGGCAGGACAGCATTAAAACCCGTGGCTGCTGAATACATTTTCTATTTCGGTCTGTCAAATTTAACAGAAAACGCCCATCCCAGCAACATTCTAACTCAAACGCCTCAAGCAGCTTTCTTAACATCATTGTACACGACGTAATGTTGGTAGTGAGCGATAATAAATTACCAGGCAGTCTGCAAAAATAGGGAATGGACATTGGGCAAGCTGGTTACACAGCGCTATACCTTGACGAAACGCTATCATCTACCCAAACTATAAATATTATTTATGCTAAGTATTGTAATGAATGAGGAGGCATAACTAACCGCCCATACAGCGTAGTTTCCCCCACTCCACTTCAGAAAGGTAGTGAGGCAGTGTGACAGCTACTCCTGGACAGCCATTGGTTTGTTTATTACGCAACGCTTCCAGAAGTTGACGTTGACGATTCGTTTTCGCGAATCGACGGCCCCATAAGCCACGTGTCAAAGCACGTGTCAAGAGCCCGGATCCAGTATGAAAATTGGATGGGATTTCCATATACTGCCACAATATAGAGCATATTATGTACACCTGAATGAGAAAGCTTTCAGGCAGACAAACCACGTAATACAAGATGAGAACTTTCGTATCGAGTGCTTCATTGAAAATCCCATCAGTTATTAATATTATTTGTGAAACAACGGGCGAACTTACCCCTGTGAACTCAAAGACAATACCCAGTCAATGTCAGACACCGGAGTTACTAAGTAATTGAAATTTCATGTACCTATGAGGTCTGAGTGGAGGCACACAAATGGAGAGAGTACATTAATTTATGGGGCACGAACATTCTCGTGGTCTAGCCCTGAGGTGGAACAAAGCTGTACGAAGGAGACCCACGGGTTATCTAAGATTTGTTGACCTTTGAAAATGCCACTGTCTCTGCAACATTACTTGAGTAGTCACAAACGTTAAGGTCGATAATAATTCACCCAACGCGGAACTCACAGCGCCACTGAAAATTGAGGTTGGCGTTATCTATGCGAGTCCTTACGGAGGATCCGTCGCTAACAGGTATCGTCTCTTCGTTAACGGTAAATTAGCTTTGGGTTAAAAGGGAAGAACAGTATTTAGATGTGATGCCAAGCGCAATAGTTGCAATTCAAAGTCAAATTGTAGACATGTAAACTGTGTTGTTTTATACAAAGTTTATCTACAGGTAGTTCGTTGGTTAAAACGTAATACTGAATAAGGATTCGCAGCAGTTTTTCGCAGCGTGAAAATTCTTTTAGAGCGATTCACATACCTAACATAGTTTTATTCCTCGAGGAATTAAAACATCTGAAAAACGTATGATGATACCTCGTCAGTCGAAATTAATTAAGGTAAAACGTGGATGTCAGTTTGAAGCCAAGCTCAAACAGGAAATTATCCGACAAACAGTTTCGTTCGAGATAAAAAATATTATCGAGAGCAATTGCTTCTAGAGGACACGTTTTGTCGAATAAAATTAGTTCGTTTCTGAGTTAGGAATTTCTGATGGTCTAGCCATGATTGGAGTTCTATGCAACACCTGGGTACCTGTAAATATAAGAAGCCTTAAAAACTCATCTTCTCCTAATCCTGGACTTGGTCTCCTACTGTCCATCTCTATATACTTCAACGAAATTAATAATGGCGTACGTACTTACACGGAATTTAAAAGTAGGTAACCCCTCTACCTCGGTTCTCAAAAATACTGTTCAAATGTGCCTGTCTATCTAGGACCACATCAGTGATCTGGTATAGGTACTGTTTGTTCAGACACTGAGAGCAGTTGGGGCCAATTGAGAATCTAAAGGCGAAAGGCCTCCTTATGTGGGTCAAAACCTGAGGAGAACCGGCGGTTTGTGAGCGGCATATGGGATGAAACGGCTAAGGGAGGAATCCCCTAGCTGACAGAATTAGACGGTAATATGATACGGAAGGCTATCTCAGAGCAGGGACTCTACAAGAGCGAAATCCTATGGGGGATAAGTGAGCCCTCACGGTTAAATTGTAAAGGGAAGAAGATACTAGTTTCTAAACAGAGTTAGTAATGGTTTCCGTGCTTACCTCAGCGAAACCTGAAGGCTCCTTAGCGGCCGCGAACTGCAATTATAAACAAAGCTAGTTAGCAAAGGATAAATTGGAATAGTAGAAATGTTGAAACAACAGATAAACAACTTTACCAAGCTACCTACTTTGATCTTACAATAAAAAAATCATTTACGATATTTTTTGTCGCTTTCACTGTGAAGTAATGAGGATGTATTTCGTTACAATAAGTAGGTATAACCAATTATCAAGTCATTATTGAAGACTAAACCCTACAAAAAAACTGAAATAAATGTTATTCATGTTCAATGAGAACTAAGTAATCAAAATATCTCAATAAATAATTTTACAGAGGGTAAGGCAGAGCAGTTTTACAATTAATTATTTGGGTTAGGCGGTTTTCATTACAGGAAAAAAATAGGGAAATCCATGAACAAAGTATTCGCTCTGTCCACGGCAAAACCTCAGCCTCGGGCAATACAGCCCGAACTAACCTGAGTTATCCAACCAACTATTCTGTAAAGAACTCCAAGAAGTGATGCAACAAACTATGCTGTAAACAACTCCATTAAGAATGATATATATATATATATATATATATATACATGCATATATGATCTTTATATACAGTGAATATACAAGGTTCACGCCAAGTCTTGATAAACAACATTTATCACATCTCAGGTTAACGTGGAATCTGGAGAAGAAAAGAGGTGAGTGACTGATCCCTGAGGTGCACTTCCAAGTTTGCACTCTCAACTTCGGGAGCGTGAGGTTTAGAATTTCGAGGGGGTTGATAGCGCTGTGAGTTTTTCCCAAGCTTTTACTCTGAAAGTGTGATTAAGCAGAAAGTTGGCGATTGAAAACTGTACACATCATAATCAAACTTTTAGTACTTTCCGAGAGAACCGAAGTTCACCATCCACCAAACCATTGAGAACTATGTCACTTCTAAGTTATTCATTCTCGGGATAGAGTGACAGTTCGGGTGGACGCAGCGACATTTTCCAACAATTCCAGAGCTGAAGCAGTCTCCGAGTCCGAAACCATATGTTACCCCCTTTCTTCAATGACAAAAGCCCTCCACCCTTTGTTGGGGTCCTGACAAGTGACAAGACAGCGGTCACTGTTGGATTTTCATTATGTCGAGCCGACCGGTGAAATAAGCCGTAGTTATTTGTATTTTTATTGTCAGACCGCATTGTTCTCTTTGGAAAGTGGTTACGGTCAAAGTGTTTCCGACATATTGTTAGCCTTGAGGGATGGACGACCGATGGACGATTGCCAGATGTGGTGGAGACCAAGAGGGCAGTGAAGCTGCTACAAACTGAAATCGGTACGCATGTGATGATCTACCATGAAGAAAATATAGCATTACAACTACGATGATAGTTGCAGCAATCAGGTCCAAGGAAGATTATACCTCTTCATATTTCGATCAAATATAAACAAGAAATATGTCGCTTTGATTTCTTTTGGTGATGAATATTGAGGTCATCAGCATTTACCTACAGCTTCCTTTGTGAAGTCAAGATTGAAGACAAAGAGAGGTTATTCATTTATTAGATTGTATACGGGCAAATGCCCAATTTACAAGAAAACAATGAAAAACATCGAGGTATAAGAAAACGACAGAGCGAAATTAGAAAATAATAAAATAGTGAATAAATGAATAAAAGTAAGGCAATAATAAAGATCTCGAGTTGGTCGAATGCTGATCATCAGAGAGGATTCAGTGCTGCCAGTAACTTGCGACGGAAGAAAAGAAGGCCCCAACCAAACAGGTCCATTACGGAGTACCTACCTACGACTTTTGTTTATATTATTTTCCCGTTTCTAATAAAATGGAAAAATTGGAAGAATTTTGAGATCAACCGCACTCTCCTACGAAAAATAGTTCTTTTTCTATGTGCTTTGAAAGGTTTCAATAACAAGTGACTTCATTTTACCCCCCTCGCCAGAGCGGGACCCCCCTTACCTAGTGTGACGTCACTTGCTGCCGAAATTTTGAAATCTCACAGAAAAATAACTGCTCACCGTAGTAGAGTGCGGTTGGTCTCGAAGTGCTTAGAATGGAATCCAATGCCATTCAAAAACATAAACAGAAGTCATGGGTACACCCCTCATTGGCTGAAGTCTCTCTGAATTTGGAGCAACGGTGAATTCAGCGAACAGTTATAACAACTGAGTATTATGATGATCCCCTAATCAACAATCAACGCGCCAACCAGCATGTACATATTACCAGATTGGACCAATGCGTTATGATAATTTAGTATGTATAACACTATTTCTTGCTGATGTGGAGAAAAAGTAGAAACACTACGTTCTGAACACGTCTAAGTCATAAAGTTGAGCCGATGGGAATTTTGGACGAATTTGAATCCAAGATGAATGCTGAAGGTGTCTGCAATAAAATAACCTTTGCACACTATAAAAAACAAATAGGAAGGTTGTAACCAATCTATTTAATCACATCCAGGAGGGTCATGTGAACGGGATTCACTCGTAGCTAATGGGATCGGCAGTAATTAATTAAATCAGTTATCAGATGACTAGACTACGGAGCCAGCCAGGCTTCCAGGATGGAACTCTCAAGTAAGAAGTAATTATGTGAATGAACTGCTGCACAAGTCCGTAGACTTGTAGCTAGTAAGTTAACTCGCGCTCAAAGTTGCGGGCGTAAGATCGAATGCCGTAGCAACGATAAACTGGGCCCTTTGTACAAGGTTTAATCAGAGTTCGATCCCGTTTGGAAATGCGGAGTGAAGGAAAATCCAGGGGTTTTAACCAAATGGGGCAGCTGAGGGTGATGGGCGATCTACGATTTTAAACGTTTTCACGCCCCAACTGCCCTCTCCCTTTAATCTTGGCTAGAACGGGTGATCGTGGGAGACCTTTCCTATATACAATCCGACCTCCATTCAATTAGGATATCGACAAAGATACAGCATTACAAACCATCAAAAGCAGGAACGTTACAATCGACTGAAGGCGTTGGTATTTCGCGGATAGTGAAATTGATTGGATTGCAAATTTTACCACTACTGTTAGGTAACGACATAATAATTATGCTTGATTGAAAAACATTCACAAATCGGTTCTCATCGTACAAATAGATGTTTCACAAATATCGACTAAATGAGACGATAAAAATATTGTGAAAAATTGGTAATTTACTAATATGATCATAAAAATATATATATTTTTTTATATCAAATATTTGGTGTAGGGATATATACCATTATTTATTATTTCTATTCATAAATAATCATTTTAAATCTGGCAAATTTGCAACAGTTCGTCTCATAGTTTTGAAATGTAAAATGATAAAAGCAATCCAGATAAACGCAGTAAGCGTCTAAGATTAGTTTAACCATTTGAAACGCAGAGAAGTTTTTCTTAAAATAAATAATAACGAAGAAATTATCACACAACGGTTTATTATTTACCTGTATAGATGCCCCTTTTGCGTAGATCAATGTTTTCTGTGGTAAATACCTACCCTCGAGCTACTCCCAGGAAAGCCCTAAATCAAGTACTAGAGCCGGCCGGGGAAAGAAAGATTCATAAAAAGTGCCTGCCTGGGAATTACAGTTTGATAAAAATGCGCAAGATTCAATAATTCAATCTTTAGTTATCTGTTGTTATTCATGAAGCACAACGTTTTTTCAAGTTACAAAAGTACCTATCAACAATCCATCATACCAATCCAAAACAGCCATCATTCTTCAAATTAAATAATATCGCAGAACAACCAACTCGACGTCATACAAACATCCGTGATTATAATAAGGTTTTCCCTAGCAATGATATTATATGGCCGGATTTATAACGTTTCATTCACGATCATGTTGGCGAAGCATTTTGGTTCAAACGAACGGCTGGTCGTACAATGCTCCGGGTGGTCTCAAAAACGCTGCAAATTATTACTTCTATTGAGTTTTCGAGCTACGGCGTTCTGAACACTTCATCCCCTATTTTTCACCCCTTAGATGACTGACAGTAACGCAGAGGTTCGCGGACCAACTAGACACCAAACAGGACCTACAAACCAAATTTCATTCATTTTGGTTCATGTCAGCTAAGAGAAGTGTACGAAGAGAAGAGCCGTACGGCGTACGGCGGACGGACTGAAATGTTTGTCATTCCATTTTCGGATTCTTCATACATTGAATCGGAAACCATCAAATTTGGGTTGGGGGGGGGGGGGGGATAATTTTTTTTGTTCATGCTCGACTCCAAAGGCTCATTACTGAAAATAATAAACCAAAATTTGAATAATTTGTACCTAACTACGAAGCGTACGATTAATTTCGCGCATCCTATGTGCAGGTACTGTTTTTTATTTATTAACATTGTTTTATGGTGCAACGACGGTGTGAGTGGCGTAATGTAAACTCAGTCACTTGGAGGCTGGGGTTAGGATATCGACTGGCGACGACAGTTCGAACAGAATCGCAACGGCCCCTCGTCGCAACACAGGATGATGAAGAGGTGGCCAGCTGAAAATTATCGCTGTGTCAAGGAAGGCTCCAAATCCAATTTCGAGGTCCAAGCATGTTTGGACGTGGATACGGACCGCAAGTTCAAGGAAGGAAATATACTGAGCTGACAAGAACAGTAACATTTGACGACGACGACGGGCAAGAAGAAAAACTGCTCTGCCTACTTCTTGTCAAATTCCAGACAAAAGGATGCACAAAGATGTGCAAGAGGGGGTCTGTTCTCCATTTTAGATGTTAACGGGGCTCTAGTTTATAACATGAACTTCCTCCATTGTCTCGGAGCGGAGTAATAAGTCCTGAGGGTACAGACCCTCAAGGGGGTGACAACCGTGTGAAGGCAAGAACAGACAGCGGTTTATAAGCCTTGCTTTGTGTTTGCCGTTCCTGGATCAACTCCCGCCACACAGACGGCGAACCTGGGAAGGAGGACTTCTGATCCCGAGTTTCATTAACAGATGCCCTTTCACCATATTAGCGATATTGCTCGGAGGGATGGGTCCCTGAGTGAAGACTCCGTTTAATGTTGCGAGCCACCTTTGACTTTGAAGGAAAGCCGCTTGCTCAGCGCTCATCGCACAGGTGAATCAGCATCATATATCACTCACGGGAGAGCGCAGTTCTGTTAGCTAGTAATACTTGTTGTAAGAGTGTGTAGGCATTTCTAATGAGCTGACAAAATAAATGAAAGAAACAGGTGGCAGAAAATACGGGTTCATAATGTGGAAAACTTAGAAAGCCAAGGTATTCGCACAGTAATTAGTGGTCTTCGATAAAGACATCTTTGATGAAAAAGAAATTTCCACTAACATTCAAAATAATGGAGATCACATCACTGCTACCCGCTGCCATCCTGCACAGACAGAATAATTGCGTGGTTCGTATCTATGAGAAATTTGTGAAATGCCATTATCGAGTGCGAATTTTTCGTGATGCCAGGAAGAAAATAATTATAGACCTACCACTCTAGAGCCCGTTGTATTTAGTACAACGGTTTTCCTGCTAGTTATAGAAAGAATTCCAGAATCCACCGCATATTTATGAAACTGTAATTGCCTGGCCGGTTCCAGTAATCGATTTAGGGTTTTCCTGGGGAAAGCACGAGGGTAGGTACTGACCATATAAAACAGTGACCTACGCAGGGGACTCTGTTCTGAAAATAATAAAACCCTTGTGTACCTAAAATAATTTGCAGCGTTTTTTAAGGGCTTCAGAGGGAAAACAGGAGTTCGTTTAGGAAAAAATTGGAGGGCTTTGGAGATTTTTCAAACGAAGCTCCTGGCCAAGCGGCGCTGAAAGCCATGCTAATTTGGCGGGCAAAAAAAGGTTTTGGCAAGGATATCAATCCTTTTTTTCCCTTGAATTAATCTATTATGATGCATTATCATTTATCACTATATTACTCGTATACAAATAATATATAATAATATCATATTATGTATATATGTATAGAATCAAAGTTGAATTTTATATAATTTTATATCTATGTAAATAGGTAATCTCTCGATCGGCCCCTTCCAAAATTAATTTCTGGATCCGCCACTGTGCAAAAACCAATGAATTTCGCCAGTTGCCTAACTAAGCTACCTACGAACTAAATCACTCGTCAAGAAATCGTGGAAACCCATTTCAAAGAAAAACAGAGTTATTGAAAAATAGTCTATGTGGTGGATGCATAGGTGAAGGGGCGAGGCAGGAAGAGGTGCCTGATGCCCCGGTCAACACCTAGAAGGTGTCCGTCCACCACTGGAAGCGTCAGGAGGACCTAACACCCCCGGTTAATATCCGACGGATATCCACCGCTGGTTAATACCCAAAGGATATCCACCACTCAAGGTTAATATCCGACGGCATCCACCACTGGAGGCGCTAGGAGGAGTTTTGCCCAGTTGGTTACGGCCTGGAAGGCAGCCACCCACCACGTCTGGGATCTTTTATAAGGAGGAGAGAGAGGAGGAGCGAGGTAAGAGATAAGTCAGCGACTTGATGTGAGCCTAGAATGAGTTGGAAGGCAAAGGAGTCGAGTTTTTATAGTCCTGGGATATGGTGGGGATCCCCTCCACGTCTCTGGGGCCTCCTGCTGCCACTTCATTCTCATTCACTGTTTTATTTGTGAGATCTTAATAATAAGGAGTGATGTTCTGGGAGGATATCACGCCAGTCTATTTCCAGTAATAAACTAAAAAACGCCAAAAATACACTCCTATACTGGTTTCGGTCATCAAACCATCCTCAGTAACAAACAATAACTGAGTTAATTAACAAACAAACAATAAGTTATTGTTTGCTACTGACAATGGGTTGACCACCGAAAACGGTATAACAGTGTATTTTTAGCGTTTTTTCGTGTATTAGTGGAAACAGACTATTTTTCAATAACTCCGTTTTTCTTTAAGCTACCTAATTTACCTAATTAGGTACCTATTAGAAGCAAATTCTTATTCGACGGGCAAATCAACTGCCATCGAGCTCGGCAAGCTTGGGAAAACATTAGGTCACCACATTTATCCAAGAATTAGTTCAACTGTCGGTGCATTTCGGCCGTTGTATCAATATTGTGATTTAAATTTCGGCGGTTCCCGTGGAGACCCAAATTGCAAAAACGAGCAGACGTTCCCTGGCTAGGGTACTACGATCAAAAATAATGTAAAGTAATTGTATGATGTGTGTGTTGTGTGAGTGTGTGTTGTGACTCATTACTCTTTTGTGTAATGAAAGAGCGAATTATTCCAACAGTTTACATTGTCTTTACAATAAAGTAAGGTGCCAGTGTTTGGAAAAAAGGTATATTTCGAAAAACTGACATTGCTCCTGGATCTGCCAGATGGCGGAGTGAGAGTTATTATTGTTCTTTGAGAGCCGCTTTGCTCGGTCAAAGGTTTTCTCCGTTGATGAGCATTCTTTTTCGAGCGTTCTCTTCCTTTTGTATTTCAACCTTTGTCGTTTTCGCCTGTATTTGTAACAGAACACTCGGTCCAAAGAGTAGGTACCTAAGGGCTTTGCAGTAAAAGTTTTTTTCCCCTCTCTATTTTTTGGAAGTTATTCTTGAATTCAGAAAGGAAAGTTTCTACGTAGGCAGGTACAAGCTCTTCCAGGGTTAATGATGGTTAAAAAACGCACGACCGACGGAAGAAACTTTCCACTCTCCATGGAGACAGACCTACGTACGAGTACCACCTACGTACGAGTTAAAAACTCAGCGGCTCTACCTACGGTTTTGGTTCACTTCCAGGATGTTTTCACTGTGAATCACTAACCCTTCATTTGCTCTCTTAAGAGGGTTTTCTCGGAGGGTTAGCCTTAGTTTTTTCCAGCCGCTTTCGTGGCGACTGCCATTACACTGTGTACAGATTAGGGGTGAGAGTGATTTAGTTTGTAAGTGACGTTGTGGATTTTATGGAATAGACAATTTTCGTGGGTGAGAAATTATCTTTTTTTGGGCCAAATTCTGTTTAATAACGGAAATTAACACCTATTGACCATATGATGAGTGTTTATGTCGGAAAGTCTAGCCAGAAAACGAGAGTGAAATTTGAATTTTTCAGTCCCCGCTAGGAATGACGTATGAGGTAATTGCCGAGTAGTTCAACTCAAATCCCGCTCAAAGCGCTCGTGCATCACTTTAAACAATGTACAGAACCGCAATGGATGGGTGGATGATTGAAACCGTAAATATATAAATTGATTTTAAAAACGGCCTCAAAATAAAACCGAGGGAAGGTCACGGCAAAGGTTCTTGGTAGCTGCCACGAAGGTTTGCCATTTCTAATGTTGGGTTGTTGGCAGCATTGAGAACCTTCGCCTACGAGGCTCGCTCCGCCTCCTTGGGCCAACAGCCAATCAGATGTCAATAGACATAATACGTCATTTTTGCCGCATTTTTACTTTTAATCATTTTAAAAATTAAAAAATAACGATTATATTTGAAAACGGGCTTCAAACTACTATTTTTCCAAGAGTTCAAACACATTGTTTATTTACTTTAAATCCTTTTTTTTTTAATGAAAATTCCCCATTCCCTCCTTTCTTGGGCTTTTAGCTGGAACGACAAAAGCTTCACGAGAGCTTGTTATTTGTTGGCAAAATATTGCATATCACTATGCACTCTGATTCTACATTATAAAATTAGATACGCCGACCAAATGAATGAGCAATGAGACTACTTTTAGCATGGAACATTCAACCCTGCTCGAAACCGTGCCACGAAACTTGTTAAACTAGCATCACTAACAGTATGTCTAAGGTAGTTTTGAGAGTAATGAATTTATTTCCTATTTAACATAGGATGCTAAAATTTGAAGCGGAGCCTCCTTAGGACTTCCGGGTATAGAACCACTCTGATCAGCTCATCCGAAAATAATAACTCTCTGATCTAGTGAGTCGAAAATCTCTGACAGGCACAACTAGGTATAATGTACGGTAACTGAATTAATACAAACAAAATTCAATCAACCTTTGGGTGTAGAACTGTTCAGTATGATGAAACGAAAATGTGATTGCGAAACTAGTGCAATGTAAGTTTAGGTGAGAAATTTGGGTGCATACTTATCCATAAGTAGTTATTTATAGTCAAAAGTAGGCCCTAAATCAATATCGTTAACGAATTTCACATTTTCAACATCATAACAAATCAATACTCGATGATAGCCGACCATCGAAACTTATAAGGTAATGTGATGCATATTATTTACATTGTTTTTTATTTTTTATTTCTAGCTATCCATATATTTTGAATTCTAACAAATAATAAATAATTAAAAAACCACAGTGAGATTTTATCTTGATTATTCTGGAGGCCTGCTTTTACAATTTTATTTCGTTTGTATGGCACATAACGGACCTCCAAGTTTATTATTGGGATTAGGATCAGAGCTGCATGCATGGCTTAGCATCCCTTCGTTAATTCATTTCTGTGCTACCGGTCACGGTCTCAAAAATACCGCATACAATAGAATATTCCTACAATCCCACCTACCGCCTTTTATTCCCATTATTTTTTCCAAGCGGTCAGTTTTATTATTTTAGAAAAACGAGCGCGTAAAGGTTGTTAATTCCATAACGTAGGCCCAGCACGTAGGAAGTGAAGGCCCTATATCCATACCATTAGCTTTTATCGCTGAATCTCCCACTGAGCTTTAACATTTTATAGGTCACTGTTACACATCCGAGTCGGAACTTCACCGAAACTTCCTTAGGCCAACTTGACGATTCGATTCGGTCGAGTGAACCAGTTTCTTTAATGAATGCTCATCATAACTGCGTAAGTAGGTGGAGTCCTATTAATCAGTGAAAAACCCGAGGTTGCTACAGGAACAGCAATTACATTACGATAGGCTTTCTCCTCCTTGACCGTTGAGTACATGTTGTAAACATGCAACAACTAACCGATGTGGATGATAGAATCAGGCCATTCCGTACTACAGACGGAAGTTTTGCTTGGTCGCATAAAATTATAGTAATCGAATTCCCAGTGTACTGTAGATTGACTCAGGAACGGTAATTATGTATTAAACTTTTCTAATCTCTTTAGCCAAAAATGATTTAGCACCAGCCCATTTTCGGAACGAAATTCCGATCAGTAGCAATCAAGCAACAATTTTAAACCCAAGAAAATGGGCTCTAAAACAATGAACTCATTTTGCGAGATATATTCATACAGCAGAAAAACTACCAGTAGGCAAAGAGTACATGTGACTAGGTAATCTTGCTGATGGGTAGAGTTAGCCCAGTCTTCAGCGAACTCAGAAACCACCTGGACCGTCAGGAGATGACGAAAAATAAAACCTGATACATTACAAAACTGAACGACCATCCGAAGCGGTAAATACCCAAAAGTCGCCGGGTATGCTCTACGGACATTAATTGAAGACCTAAACGTGAATGGAGGTATAAATTTCTCGCAGGGGACCCAGGAATCTCCCACCCCGGTCCTAACTGCTGGGTAACGAAACCAACTACCTGACGGGAAGTCTCTGAATTATCCGTCCGGTGAATCAAACAACCTAATTAAACCGATGTACGTGACCTGTTAAAAGAGGGTAGATTTATTTTTTGTTCGGATTCCTCCTCCAACCTTTCACCGAGGAACCTTCCGAGACAAGAATCGATTTCATCCTAATATGCATATTATGGATCACCAGTCTTCGAAAATCATATTAAAATTAGAGTAAGACATAGTATGACTGATCAAAGCTTAATCTGGTTCAGCATGAGATTTTTATTATTTTCAATAATGACACTTCGGAATCGAGCACGAAAACAAATAAATACCTAAATAAAAAATGAAAACTTGGCGCTCCGCGCCTCGCCAGGGGGCAAGCCCCCTGGACCCCCGGATGCTTACTGCTTAGAGCCTACGGCTAAAATTCAAGAAACATGGAACATGCTTTAGCCACGCTTATACACATCGAAACAACCAAGTGACAATCAAACAAGCGTCATTGTTTACTATCGATTTATAACATCCATTTATATAGTTATATTATGAAACTAGGAAATAAATACCAAGAACAAATACAAAATAAATGCGTGATAAATCAAGAGCTTTCCAACGAATGGAAATCGATTTTTGTCCGATGAAAATGAAAGAAGTTTCATTTCCCTAGCAACTACTCGGTTGTACGTGAAAATCATAAGAAAATTTCGTCACCCATCCGCGTCACCCATTCCGCGTAACGTTTTTTGGCTAGTTAGTCCAAGGCTAAAGCATGTTCCATGCTAAAACTCCCCTCAAAATTTGATGGTTTGCGTTTCAACGTCCTCGAAGCTCGAAAATTTTCAATCGACCCACCAAATTTGAGCAAAATCGGGCTACTGGTTACCACGGTTTCTGCGTTTGCGTGGTCATACCAATGATCCGAAATTAAAAAATAGCCTCCAGTAATTCTCGAAATAAACGACTTGAGTTAGCTCAAGATTCGATTCCGATATCAAACTAGGAACGAATAAAATCGGTTGAGCGTCCACGAATTGGCCGTACAATAAAAGTTCAGCTTGATTCAGTTGTTTCCATTCTCCAAGCCTAAAAGTTTCCCGCAAATATTCCAGATATACCGAGTTTTCTCAATTTATTAGTTTTAAAGCTCAAAAAGTTATTAATTGCGGGACTGCCGGAGGAGCTCCGTTCTCCGACTCGAAGCACTATTTTTTCCCCGTTTTCGATTCAGCCTAAGAGATAATAGGTTTGCAAAGATGAAATAAGGCCGAACCGAAGAGGGCTGCCGAGAGTAACTTGAAATTTAGTTGGATATCCGAACTTTCTCGGTTTAATTATAATACATCCGAAGAAGCGGTAACCCGTAAGGATCACAAGTCACGTCATGACCTGGATAAAGTTTATTTGGTTTTATGTAATATACTCAACATCTTCGGTGTAAACGACGTATCTCGTGAAACGATCCGTTGCATCACATTGCTCTGATAACTTCAATTTTGGTCACAACAATGATGAAAAAACTAAAATTTAGTCCCAAATTTGAACTATGTACCTAACAACACACACACACATTAGACACATTTACTGTACACCATAATGTTACATCATTCCTCGCCTCTGATGACAAATATTCGCTAATTATTAGGCTTTGCTACATAACTTTTCATTGCAATATCAAAATTTTATGTTGGATTTTGCCGTCTGTACTTAGCGGTGCACAGTTTATTCACTCAACCGACCGAGACAATACTGATTTCGCTCAAATAATTTATAGTTAGTCTGTCGATTGACAATTTATTATCTTGCATCCTTCCCTTAATTGGAAACCCGAGTCGACCGACGTTTAATTTGAAGATGAATAAAACAACCAAAGAGCGGTTCAGCGGTAGAGTACGTACCTACCTACAGATAGCGAAAAATGAAAATTCAGACTTCAGAGGAAGGAATAGTCATGACAAGTTTTTCTCTGTACCTAACTTTCGAGTAATTCATATCATCTAGATGAAAATACCGAAACAGAAAACGACTGAACAGAGAAAATTAGGAGTGTGGGTTTTATTTCAACAGTTGCATTGGTATTGGAACTTTTTCGGTTTGCCAACCTAGGATTCAATAAGGTGCGAAAAGGGGCTATGAGACCCTCAGTTGTCAATAGTGCCGGAGAATGGTAGAAAAAAAAGGGGGGCTTAGCTTTTGAAATAATAGTGGTTTCTGAGGAGACAGGAGTTGGATCCCTTAGGTCCCGAGGAAATATTGGTTTTTGTTTGAAGCAGAGGTAACGGCAGGAAGCTAATACGGTTTGGGTTCTTTCTCCGTCTGATTTCAAACAGGGGAGATTACGATATCTGCTGA
Source organism: Leptopterna dolabrata (assembly GCA_954871275.1). NCBI lineage: Eukaryota > Metazoa > Arthropoda > Insecta > Hemiptera > Miridae > Leptopterna > Leptopterna dolabrata. The sequence continues at coordinate 16,532,494 of OX940986.1, read as the reverse complement.
AGGTAGAAAGAACGAGAATGACATGTTTCCTCTTTGCCGAATGACGACGTTCGATTGAGGAAGACGACGAAGATTTCGGTTTGTAACAAGTCAACGTCGAGGGTAACCTGTGTAACATGATTTTTCACTCATTCAGTCACCTTGTGCGTGGAAAATGTGGCATCTGTAAGTTTGGCCCGCTGTGCGAGAGATCAGGTTTTAAAAAAAAAATCTGGCATCAATTTCTTATGCACCCATTAGGTACTTAATTCTAATTTTTACACATGTAAATTAATTTCTTTGATAAATCTAAATACTTCTTTATAAATTAATATATATTTTTTATACAGGGCTGTATACCTACAAGTTAAAGACTGTATAACAGGACTGTATAAAACACCGCAGTTCAAGATCAACACATAAACATACGTAATAATCTATTAAGAATAAATTAAGTGTTAGCTACCATAAGATTCGCCTCTCTCAGCTCCTTGACTCAATCATGTTACAATCTGAAACCCTTCGTTGTTTTGTGCCATGACCATGAGCGAGGAAAGAAAGGACTACCGCTATCATTTGGAATGGCTATTACAAGAGCCTTCATATCACCCCAAACAACCACAGGGATGGATATGCCCTCTGCAAACTAGCCCCGAATCGTAATACCCTCCTCCATTGGACAGCCACCAGATCCTCTCTCAATTCCCTTCTATTACGGCGCCTTCGTTCGAATGAAGGAAATTACGGGGACGGCGAACCCTCCCGGAATGAAAGGGACTTCCGAAATTCCTGTACCCCTTCATTCCGGTCTAACTATATGAGGGCACCCATGAACGGGGTGACAAACAGCTTCCCGAAGGAATAAACCATTCTGAGGGTCCTGTAGGAGTGGATATTATACCGTAGGTCGAAATTTGACGTCCACGCACAGCTACTGAACGGCGACCATAATTCAGCTGAGAAAATTGGTTTTACACTATAATCTATAGTTTCATACCTGCTATCAGAGTAATACGGAATGCAGAGCAACAGCTTTCTCTCAATAACTGAGTATTAAATCTAAATCCTGAAACAACCTCCATCATGCTTTCATTCCATCAAGCCATGCTTTTATTTCATCAAGCCATGCTTTCATTCAAGTACCATAGTGATGCGACCAAGATTTCAATTATAAAACTGTTATTCTGATTAATTTAATTTTGGAATTTTGGAGGTTATGATGCAATGGATCTGGCCATTCATTGTTACTTCGAATAAAACGACTTTCTCTTACCGAAGTGCTTCGGTACGCTGCGCTACTAGATCTTCAATTTCTCACCTTCTCAGTACAAGGCCGTATGCCAAGCGAACTAATCAAAACAGACTGAGCCAAGTATTCGAAGCATACGGCTTCTCAGTAGATATACATTCCTCAAACTGTTAGGACTGTCTTGTTCCTCACTGACCTAGACGGGCAACATTCATGAGAACTATCAGTAGATATACATTCCTCAAACTGTTAGGACTGTCTTGTTCCTCACTGACCTAGACGGGCAACATTCATGAGAACTATCAGTAGATATACATTCCTCAAACTGTTAGGACTGTCTTGTTCCTCACTGACCTAGACGGGCAACATTCATGAGAACTATCAGTAGATATACATTCCTCAAACTGTTAGGACTGTCTTGTTCCTCACTGACCTAGACGGGCAACATTCATGAGAACTATCAGTAGATATACATTCCTCAAACTGTTAGGACTGTCTTGTTCCTCACTGACCTAGACGGGCAACATTCATGAGAACTATCAGTAGATATACATTCCTCAAACTGTTAGGACTGTCTTGTTCCTCACTGACCTAGACGGGCAACATTCATGAGAACTATCAGTAGATATACATTCCTCAAACTGTTAGGACTGTCTTGTTCCTCACTGACCTAGACGGGCAGCATTCATGAGAACTATCAGTAGATAATATATATACATTCCTCAAACTGTTAGGACTGTCTTGTTCCTCACTGACCTAGACGGCCAACATTCATGAGAACTATCAGTAGATATATACATTCCTCAAACTGTTAGGACTGTCTAGTTCCTCACTGACCTAGACGGGCAACATTCATGAGAACTAATAGATATACATTTTAATCGTGAAGCTCGTGCAATTTTCCTCATGCTAGTGCTCACATCAACATTTTATTTCGATTTCGTCTTGCGGTCTGATGTTATAAGCCGATCGGTTGAGAAGGGCTTAGTAAGGTTGAGTAAAGCAGATTCCAAACAAAGGAAAGAAACCGACTCCTACATTATTGCCTAAAAAACAAGATTACGAAGCTTCAGGTGGAGTAAGAGGCCTCTTTATTTCGCCGTGCGGTCCATAAATCGGGAGAATATATATCTGTCCTCTGACAATCGGGAGGGACGGAAAAAGGGTCTATAGGCGAAGGTTGGCTTGCGATGTAAGTAGCCTGGAGGCCTTTCCTCCCTCCGGAATGATAGAGTTGGGTCATTGCCTTCTCTCTGAGGTAGGGTCCATCACAGTACACCCATTTCGTTTGTATCCACTGCCACTGTGGTTTCGAACTATTGCCTTGACGAGGAGAGGCAGCAGAAACGATACATGGCTATCGACTTTCACTTTCACTGCTAGCAGCTTACATTAATACAGACCAACGCAACCGTAAACATAAAACTGGGCCGTTGTAGCACTGTGGAAATCAGTCATTTGGGATGGTGAAGTTGTGAACTGATAGATCTGATAAGTGTTTTTTTTAAATATATTTATTTTGGCATCAGCATGAAACCTTACAGCCAGTGTTTTACAATATTATACGATACACAGTATTATACAAGTATTATTACAATATAGTTTAGAAAAACAAGATTATAAACTTCATAAAAGGTAGCTAGTGAACTTAAATTTTGCGATGAATGTCACTGCAAAATCTGAAAATAATGGAATAAACTTCTTCACTTCCTTCAGCTAATAAAACGTCTAAATTAAATGGATTTGCAACAAGACCAGCGAGGCTGCTGAACATACGTAGCCTGTCGGTAATGTATTGCGGGCAGAGAAAAATGATATGTTCCAAATCCTCTATATCGCCACAAAACACACACGCACTTTCACTAACTTGACCTATTTTGCGGAGGTAGGCATTGCATATTCCATGGCGGCTTCTCAACCGGGACAGCGTAGAGTAGAAACTCTTCCCTTTTCCATCCATTTTCAGGTACCACGGCGATCTTGGGACCGATGGGAATACATTTCTGTGTCTGTTTGCAGATGGGTATGCATCATGGTATTGTTGCCAGCGTTCGAGGAGTTGGGCTCTGAATCGCAGTTTGAGATCAGTGTGGGGCAGAGATTCTGCGCTGCTCTCACCAAACAAAGCACCATTTTTCGCAAGACGTCAGCTGTTTCATTACCCTTGATTCCAATATGTGATTTTACCCAAATGAATTTTGCTGCTATTTCCCGATCTTTTAGCTGTGGTAGCAGCCTGAGTATGCGACTCGATAAGTGTTTAGCGACCACTACAGTTCGAAGTGTAATTTGACGCTGTGATGCCACCACCACCACCACCACTCACTTCCATTCATCCGTTGTATGACAAAGACAGGTGTTCATAGCCTTGCTCTACTGCTGCGGCTCCAACTGCCACTATATTACCACCATAACACGCAACGGAAACACAAGTTAAACCCATGATAAACTCGCTCTACCACCATCCAACGAAATAAGTCACAGTTCTCTCCCCAAAGCAACATCTACGTCTGAGAATCACGCGCTGCTCATTCAATTTCCTTCCATATCCCAACCCCGATGAGTACGCAGTGGAACGCCCGATTGTTATGAGATACTGTAGGGTGAAACTTTGTTCCCGGGCTCAAAGGGGTATACTAAGTCTAATGACTCCCGTCCCTCAAACTCTCCCTAACTTAAAGTTATTAGCAGGCCACGCTTCTGGTAGAGATTACATAACTGCTCGTTCGAAACTGTACGGAAAATTGATCGTGACGCGCTTTTAATGACAGCGAATTTCAGAGGAAAAACAGGCCGTGATGTAGTGCAAGAAAAATAGAGTATACGAAGTTCTCAAGAACCTTTTGTGCAGTCAGTCAAGTTACCTACAAAAGCCCCTGCCAGATGAAGAACGATAGGTTGTTGAATGTTGGTGTAGGTACCTATCAACCGAGGAGAAGACTTTTTACCTACTTTTGCAAATTTTTATCCATAATCGTGAGATGATGGCGAAAACGTAATATCAACTAAACTTCTAAATGAATAAGCCTATACGTGTCGATTGCTGAGATGAAGAACGAAAGAATTACTGTTCCATCAACAAACTTTTTTGCGTAGAAAAAACAACTTTTGGACAATGTCCTTGATCCGTGGACACGCGACATTATTCGTCATTTCATCCCGTTCATCAACCAATCATCGGATGGCCAGAAACCCGTCGTGGATTGTTCGGAGAACATGCGGGCCCGAAGGCTAGCAACTTCTGGGCAGGTGTTTGAGCCGTGTGCAGCTGTCGCATGCTGGCCACCTGCCGCTGAGGCGCCCCTTTCTTGAAACGCTTCCCGACCTCTCTCCCGCCTCGAACGAATTCATCCGATACGGGGACACTTCCCCGGCTCCACCAGAACTGTTGCTGATCGCAGCAAGTCAACTGCTGTGCAACTGTGACGAAGAAACCATAACAAATTTCCCCGCAGTCTGCAGGGATGTATGAGAGTATTTATTAGGTTTCTCGCCCTCGTTTGATGAACGAGCTCATCCCTCCCTCAACTATTATCGGTTAGTGGATCTTTCAACTATTCACCGGTTATTGGAGGGAATATGGTATGGAGAGGAGACAATTTGCGACGATTTTGCTGAACAACAAAATCCTCGTCCGACGATGAAGTACTTTTAAACTTTTTAACGGTTATTTCCAGCAACTCCATTTCACCTACCTTTCATGTTTGATCTTGATATCCACACACTCACTCAACTAGATTAAAACGGATCATGTATCAGTTTCGTTTAACCTCCAACTCTGCCAACGGAATATGAGTTGTACATTTTTAGTTAGGTACCTTTGGTAGGTACTGCTAATGACGTTAAAAGATTCTTTCTAACGAGAAAAATGGGAAAAGGCGGAAGAGCAAATAAATATAATTGCAGAGACGACCAAAAGCAAAACACGGATTCGAAACAGCGTTTTGGAGACGGCAGTGGCCAGCAAACAGCAATCATATTCGCGCCTTGCCTTAAACGAATGAATGAATCCATAACAAAAGGACGGGACCAATGGGCTGATAATAGTTATGACGATGGACATACGCAACTCAATCTAGATTCATGGTAACCGCAGCAGAACCTGTGTGACGTATAAACTGCCGAAAAGGGCCCAACATTCGAAAATATACAGCGAGGCACGAGTATTACAACATTATTGTATGAGTATACAAACAACGCCGCTACAAACCTCGCGCCCTGATTCTTCTAGTATTACCATTATTTGGTGGTAGCTAAGGGATAACGAGAGCGATTTTTTGAAGAGAAACAAGTAAGGGACTATTCATTTCATGAATCATTCACGAGGCCATATTTATCTGAGAGCTCTGTAGAAAAAAAGGAGTCCACCCGGAGGGAGAAAAAAAATTATGCGGGAGCCCGCAAGACTCTGAAGGGCAGAAGAAGAAGACTGTATATGTTTTTTTCCCCCCTTCTTTTTTATTCTTTCACGGAGGAGGAAGAAGTCAGATTCGAAAAGCAAGGAGGCATGTTCCGAGGATCACCTGCCTCAGGTCTGCCAACGTAAGCTTCTTGTCTCCCCTAGAAATCAAGATAAAATAACCCAGGGGCACCAGTTACCGGAATACTGTTACCGGACAGTCGAAACAGAAGGATCAGAAATAAGTTGGGGATCGCGTCCTTATTTTCCCTGCCGGATTCGTATGTTAGTATTTTGTGGCTTGAGGAAAATTCCCGTTTCAGAAGAATAAAAATTTTAATACTTGCGTCCGACAGAAAAGGTGAGCAGATCAAAAGACTGCTTTCCAGAAGAGCTCGAGATATGAAAAAAACCATCGCTTGATGTAGAGAGAAAAAAAATGCATTTGAAGCTCAATTCGAGAAAACAGGTACCCCACTTTTTAAGAGGGGAAGTGGGAAAACCAAGAATAAAAGAACAGCCTAGGATTACTTTTACGCAGCACCAGATGAAAGGTAAGAGTTGTTTATTACCATGAATATAATATGAGGGGTGGTAAAAAGTGCATAGCAAGTTGTTAACCCTGGGTTTAATTTCCTCGTTCTTTGAACGCACTTTCATTTTCATAAGGATGCTACGGCGGAGTTGATTGTACTCTATCTGTTGGCGTCTGATGTAGGGTTTTCAGCTTTCTGTCCGAGGCAGTTGAAACTTCCCTAATCTGGTATGTGCGATAATGATCAAAATTGAGCTTTAGGGTGCACCTAAGAGATTCGCCAGGATATTTTATCTTAATCAATTGAACCACAGCTGGAAACCATTAATAAATCCGCAGTTTCCAAATTGATAACAGAAAGGTCATTACGTGTTCCTAAATTTTCAACTCGTAATGCAAAGAAATGCTGCGCGGCCTTTGTTGACGTGAATTTGCAATGGAACAAACATAATAATGATTCCCTGATTAACCTCCAAATCAGAGCCCAATCGGATCAATATTGGCATGACCACGACACAACAAATAGGTACGACACAATTTATATTACTTATGATGACAATATGGATAGGCTTTCGAAATTATATTGGCATCTTGTACTGCCCTTGGTGTCGGGTATGTGGTTATTCCTTGTTTGTGCAAACACAGAAGCATCTAATGCACTAGGTATTTGGAATTATACTTACAGCTACGGAATTTGGAATTACGAGTTGGAACTTGGAAGCTGGAATGGGGTTGAAGTTTGGGATTTGGAACTGGAATTTTACGTACTTACTAGTATTTACAGATTCCTATATCACTACCTTTTTCTCCAGTTTGATCGGTCACCATGCTTTTTAAAATCCAGTATTCTGAACAAGGACTTCTGACTTGCATAGTAATTGGATGTTTTATCGTTTTCAGTAAAATTCCCAATTTGGATAACAAGCAGGTATGTACCCAACATTTAATTAAGTGCTATTATGCAGGGAGCAGGAAACGTTTGAGCAAGAAATCCGTCCACATAATTATTGTCCTTTGATAATTGCTCTCAGTTTCATTGGGTTCTCGGTCGGTTTTCTGTGATAACACGTTCCGGGGCCCCTACCATATTCACAGGATCCATTTAGAAGGAAACTGAGACAGGAAACGACTGGTTCCACTGGTGGTCGCCGAAAGTGAGTCGTTTCAAAAAACGGCGATCTAAAGGGCCGATCTCTAAAACTCGACATGTCTTCCCGTAATGAGATGTTTCCACGAGAGGTGGCATTTATAATACCGCGGGGAGGAACGGCAAAAATAAAAGGACGAACAAAAATCATCCCACGGGAGCCTTGGTACGTGTCACGGGCAACGTCATCGAGACTTGAGAAAGTCCAACGACTGAGATTCTCCGATCGTCTCCAGATAAGGGGAGCCATTTTTAGCTGCACTTTTGCCTGAGAACCCAAAAATTATAGCTGCACCGCTACATTAATTCCCAGTAATTGGGCACATTTCAGTTACCTCGGGAATTCGTTGATGACTGGACCAGCGCTGAACGTCAGACAATTTTCCTAAATGCTTACATAGTTTAGTGAGGGAAATCATTTCAGTCAATCGCAGTTGGGATTAGAAACCATTCCGTACTACCTACCAGTTGCTTTGATTCAGTCTTATCGGAACGACATCGTGAATTTGAGTGCTTGCAGCTCTTGCCATAAGGGTATCACCTGATGGATATATTGGTTGTGTTCCTAGCCATGGTGCAAATTTTTGCTAGATTCCTTGAATGTTGTCCTTGCAGAAATCGAATAATTATTACACTCTGATCTTTTGGTCCACTGACCTAAAGCCTAACTTGAGATTTGAGTAGGCCAAAATTTTAAATCGTAGCAATCAAAATTATCAGATTTCTGCTATCTGCGCCATAACGCCGGCAATGACAACTCCACGGCACCAAAAACTAAGCAGCACGCTAACATAGTATTCAAAATTTCAAGTTATCACACCCATTTAGAAGCCCCCCCCCCCCCCCCCGAACATACCGAAAAATGCTGCAATTCACTGAAAGCTCATCAGAAATCCGTCTTGTAGAATACATCTCATTGGATATTTTCAATGTAGGGGGTTCTATTGGATTCTTGCCTTCTGGGTTACAACCCCAATATCTGTGGGCCAGTTGTTTGATTGGGATGTCAATTCGTGTCTAGAAAGCGCGATGAGATAATCGTTCACGTTGATTCTACTTTATCGAGACAATTATAGGTAAGGTCATACAAACTAACCTACTAGAGAATTCAGACCGAGGATGTAACTCAGCCTGCATAAAATGTTTATGAGCGAAAGGAAGATAACCCGAATATTTTGCCCAGCCTTCTACGACGGAAAAACCAAATTCCACTCAGGGAAGAGCTACGATGTATTTTTCTCGCCGTATGCCGAGAGCTTCAAGCCATCATCCTCACCGAGCGGTTTCCTCCTCAAAACCCCTTACCGGAAACTCCCGGAGGTGCCCTGGCTACATCCCTACCTTTTAACAACCCCAGGGCACGAAGTGGGGGGATATAGAAGCGAAAAAGGGAAAAGCGGGAAGGGGAGGATTGGAAGCTGGAAGGATGTGGGGCCCCCGCAGGTGCTTTAAATGGGGTCTCTCCCGTGAGGAACTTCCTCTAATTACGGGATCCCCTTCTGTGAAATCCCGGCAGTGGTTTACTGGTGAATCCGGGCTGGGGGTGTCACCATATAAAAAAATAAAAAGGAACAATTGGCACAACAGGTGATGCTGCTCTCAAAAATACACAAAAGCAGCTTATTCAGGGTGAAATAAAAACGCGGAAAATTATAACACCGGTTACACAAACAGTACCGGTGAATAAAGCAATTAAGAAACCTAACACTACAATCAGTTGAAGCCTTCAGGACTGAAAGATACAAGGATATTCCGAATAAGAAACGTCATGAATGGAAACCCTTGGGCCCGTCGAATACATGTCATTGAAAGACCATTTAGGATATATAGAACAGGTGGATAAACTGTGACGTTACAACTTCCGAGCGTTCCACGTGCAGAGTGACGTTTCAGTCTTCAATAAAACCGGTTTAATCGCATGAAACCTCAAGAACACTCATTCTCGAGGCTCCAGTTATTTGGCTGTACGAGTACAAACTACACCTGTACATATCGTTATTGTGTTTGCTGATCCATATTGCTTGCTAGTCGATTAATTTATTCCTGTGACCGAGCGTTGCTTGCTGTCACTTGCTGGTTGTTGGGATTGGGACGGCGACTGCGGTCTGTTGGTTCGAATCCCAACGCCCCTCGTTCCAGCCCAGGGTGATGAAGCAATAGATAGCCATAACAGAAATGATCGGATCAAATTCTGATCCAACTGAGAGGATCCAAGGCAGTGGGACGTAAACCTCCAGCTTGAAATGGCTGTTTACTTCTGTAGTTCACGTTAATTTTGTTTGGATGCGGCCAAAGAATAAGAGAACTAGCAACCGTTCTAGGTAATATCGCTAATTTATTCATTCTTACTCAGTATTGTGGTAGTCAAAGTATCTTAGGTGGGTTTGTGTACTTCACTCATTTTGAACACTTCCCAGAAAATTCCTATGGAAAATTTGGCACAGAACTAACACAACAGCTTGTAATGAAATTGGCCTAAGAGCGGAATCTTTTAGGGCATTTTCAGTCCACCTTGAGCTCAACTACTTAAACATTATAGCTCTCATAATACCATTGATAAGTCTTTTCAGATTCGTGATCCAACCCACCTCAATATGATTATGGAAATCATTTCGTTCTATGACTTTCAGTTCTATTGGATGAGTCTTCCCTGAGAATTTAGTCAATACCTCCTAGCACAAAATCTATCTCCAGTAACCGACTGATGTGAAGGGCTGCCTGTTCTTCATTCATGAATGAGCTCTTGAATCATAACGAGCTCTCCTGAATGATAGATCGACATTACCTTGAGTCGAATCCCAAAGCGCTCCCTATTACCTCCTTTTAATAAAGTGAGTATCTATTCAGTCTAAATATTGATTTTTCTTCGCTTTTTGCTGGGATTCTCTTATTTACATTTCTCGACGTGAAAAACACTCGCCTTGGCGGTTTGATGCCATCGGAGGGAAAAGCATGTTCCTAACCCTGTTGGGAGGGTTGAATTGTGAGAAAGCCACCCTTATGAGCGTGGGGTTGCATTCCTGGTCGACACAATAGGGTTATTTTCACCGTTCCTCTTCTAGCAAGGTCCAGGAGGTATCCTCTTGCTCTAATGCCAACCCCTGTGACCTGAGATCCCACGAGATCCGAAAGGGAAGCCCAATGGCTCAGAAAAACGGGAAGCAACAATAGGATTTGAAGACTGGACTTTTTTTCCCCAACCTACCCTTTTACAGCGATTGTGTGCTCCGGATCTTAAGAAATAGGCCAGCTTTTTCATTTCTGACCACAGCTCTGCAAGCCCCAGGGAAATTTTGTGGATTTTCTTTTTCTCCCTCCGTCCTGCTTTTTCCCTGCCGTCTAATTCCGTCCGTATTGACGGGGCGGGTGAGATTGGCAGTTGTATGGGAGGCTCTCGAAACTCTAATTCGGATGAGCCCTCTTCACCAAAAGCGTTCACAGCTATCATCGATACCTGCAGTGATGTGAATTTCAAATCAACATAGATGCTGTTGACTGACGCAGTACCTAACGCTTGTCAAGTAAGGGCTGTGAGAAGAGGCTAATTCGAGTCCCAGTACTTCACAAAACTTAACAGTAGCTATAGGAACACACATACGACCAAATACCGCTGTAATCTAAGTAAGAACCTCTTTAACGTTCGGCAATAATCCTTCTTGCATCCTGAAGTCTTACACAGATACAAAACTGATAGAAACGAAGCATCACAGGTTATAATGGTTTGTACGAGTACAACGCAACTTACGGAATTTGACGATGTATAACGGCACGATCAACTTACCTGGAATAATAAAAACTATATTAATAAGGAATCTCTGGAAAAGCGTACACATTGTTCAATTACAATAATATGCAGATCTCTCACGAACTGATGGTAAAATAAAGAAATCATCAACTATGCCATAATTATAATTCCTAATTAAAATGCTACAAACTAAACGTGGATTAGTGCTTCAGAGAGGAAATTATCAGTTATTCCAATGTGAAACCAACGACGACTCGGGAGCTTCTACATCTACAGGGTATAACGATAATGCCTAACACACTTTGGCATTCAACGTACAAACAAATAAGATAATTCAAGCTCTAAAGACGTTTGCTCAAAATTGACGTTAAACTAGTTGGCGTTAGACTGCGAATGAAAACGACGCGCTTGAAAGGACTAAGACAAAGGGATCTTGAGAAAACAATCGACGGTTCTTACTGGAGAGAATGAGCTTTGGTGATGGATGGTATTATCTTGACAATGTTTCTCCAAACTCAGGATCCCACTTTACCGTATTGATTCAACAAACAACCCCGATATCGGATCCAAATGCTGATATGACGCTGAAAGGGTTAGTATCAACAACCGCAAACTAACTGGTACAATGGGTTTTGCCTTGAGATTAAAATAGTTCAAGTTCCACTGGGTACCTATAAGACCACATAGGGAATTGGATTGAGTGAATTGCTAATGGTTGTTTGAAATAGTCAACAGCTTAGGTGTTTCGTATTAGTCCTGTTTTATTTTACCAGGTCGATTAATGGCAACTGTCAAGTTGAAACGGGACAGTTAGATATTTCAGTACCTATTAAGTATTTTTCAGTCTCTACGAAATTCGACTACTAAGTACGCATGGAAGAATTCTGGAAATAACATAAGGGTATGAAATATTATGGTTAAATGGTTCGGCTGTCAGTGATCGTCTTGATTAATATTTCATCAAGTTAACTAAGCAAGTTTATGTATTACATTATGTCTAGTTAGCTAGATTTTTCAATTTCCTCGACTTGAAGCGAGCAAATAATATCATTGTTTGAGTGTTCCCAGTGCCTTGCCATACTTTCATATCAATTACGAAGTTAGTTGTACATTGCCTCGTTTTTATTTTTATTTTTACAACATTAATGAATCTTATCTTATCCGGCCACTATACAGGGTGTTCACACTTAAGACTGTTAACCTTCTAGGAATCGATTCTGCAGCTAATTTGCAACAAAAAGTTCCTCTTGGAAATTTTTCGGAAACCCCTTTATTTTTCGAGTTTTTTCACTATTAAGATTTTTTTCGTGTTTTCGACCTCGTCTCAGTAAAACGGCCATAACTCCCTTAATTTTTGGAGTAAACAAAAAATTGAGGACACCGTTGGAAAGAGCGGTAAATTTCCCATCTCCCTGAGGTATTTGGATTTTTTTTACAGTAGGTCAAGTAGGCGAAATAATGGATTAAACACGAGAATTTCTCACTTTTGGTTTATTATTTTCAATAATGAACCATTGGAATCGAGCATGAAAAAAAAAATTCTTACCCCCCCTCAAAATTTGATGGTTTACGTTTCAAGATATGTAGAATCCAAAACTGCAATAAAAATATTTCTGTCTGTCCGCCGTACGCCGTACGCCGTACACCGTACGCCGTACGCCGTACGGGCCACTTTTCTTAGTTACCATGAAAAAAAATTGATGAAATTCGGGTTATAGGTTCCGTTCGGCGTCTAGTTGGTCCTCGAAGCTCGACGTTACTGTGAGTCATCTCTAAGGGGTTCAAAATAGGGGTTGAAATTTTCAAAACGCCTATACCATTTTTTTACGTAAATATTTTTACGGTTTTAAATAGTTCTTGAACTTGCGAGTTTTTTAAGACCATCCGGAGCATCGTACGTCCAGCCGTTCGTTCACAGTAAGGCCCCGAAGTTTGCACCGACAGGCATTTTCGACTCCAGTGTGAATGAAATTGTATACAATCCAAACCAAATCTCGTAACCAGAGACGCGCCCACAATAGGAATTTGTGAATACGGCCAATCATTGGTAGGGATCACCTGATTATATTGGCGGAGTATGAAGTCGAGTTGGTTGTTCTGTGATATTATTTAATTTGAAAAATGATGGCTCTATTGGAGTTTGTTGGTAGGTAGTGAAACTTGAACAAACGTTGAAGTATTATTGATGGGTAAATTATTACTACGGTAAATCATTACTCAACGGTAAATTATTACAGAACGGTAAATTATACCATCTACGTAGAAGGGGCTGGAGTTTGTTGGTAGGTACTTTTGCAACTTTTTTCACTCCTCATCAACAATTTCTTTTCAGAACTTCATTATGTGTGTTTCTTTTTGTTAGGTACTGTTTGTCATCGGCAGAATTATTTTAGCAACATTTAACTCGTGATTTAGGTAGGTACCTAGTAACGAGTACGGGGTTAGGTACTAACCTACGGAGTGTCTGCGATCTACATAATATGCATATAATAGAATAGTACATATCATATTATATAGACGGGTTATCTATACATAGAGCTGTGATCTGTAACAGAAGGGTATTCTATACAAAATAATAAACCGTTGTGCAGGGATTTGCAGCGTTTTAAAATTACTGTTTTTTTATGGTGCGTTACGTATTAAAACAAAATGTTAAAAAAACCGTACAGGAAAAACTTGCCCAAAATCTCAGCTTTCCAACGGTATAATCAATTTTGATTTTACTCTGCTAATTAGAGGAGAAAACGACGTTTGAATGCAAAAAAACTGGATTTTTCGTTGAAAACCCTGTTTTTTGGGGGTTCAACACCATCAGATCAAGTCAGGAAGGGTTTAGTATCGTTCCCTCTTAATTTTTCACGCTGAATGCAATGGTGACACTCTCCATCCTCCACGGACCGTCTCAAAACTGGGTTTCCGAAGGTTGAGATTGACCCTAAGCCCCCCCCCCCCCCCCTTGAGCCCTGTTTGGGATCTGCGTTAAAAAGGTTTGCAAGACGATTCCTGTTCCTGAGCTATCTCGGAATGTTGTTGATTCCCTAATCAAAGTGTGACAAAGGTTGCCAGCCATTTAGAAGAAATCTGGTCCTTCAGCAAATCCGCTTCATACCTGCTCTTCTACAAATAATACAACTCGGCTTCCCTATCGAAGTTTCTGTTTGAATCGAACCATTTTTTGGGTTGCTATATCAAATTTTCATTCACCAACGCTTTGTTCCGTATTGATCGCAGCTCAGTGCGGAGCGGTGAATGACAGGTCTGTTGATGAAAAGGTGAAGCAATGGTGAGGGAGACAAGCACAAGCAGGTTTCATTGGAAACGCTCAAGAGGCGTAACCGAATAATCACTTGTTCACTCCCACATTTGTCAGCTCGGCGAACGTAATTAGCTAACTGCGGGCTCACTGTGAAAGGGCACGTCAAAAAAAAGCTCCCTGCGGATGACAGGTTCGAACCTTCGACCTCATGTATCAGTTTTTTTCCTTCTCGAGAAACGCCGAGCTTTCCGGTAAAACGGCCCTGGGAGTGAACGGCAGCTCGTTTTCCGGGGTGAGAACTAAGCGATGATCCATTACCGCTTGAAACCAACCTCCCGGGTCTTCGAAACCTCCCCAAATGACACGAGGCTGATTGATGTATGCGGTCGATCAACGTCACCTAATATATTTGGGAAATCCACTCCCGCTCCCGTATTTCTTTCTTGAGTGAGTCGCTTCGGCGAATGCGGGACATTAGTTTCCGATCGGGGGTAACAGCTCAATCGTTTGGTGCTGAATCGATGGTCTCGTTACCAATTTCTTACAGTTATAACAAAGAAATACCTACATGAAAACGGATTGAGCGTCACCGACAGGATTATTATCCATCGTATTATTCAGTTTTAGCACCCGTACAAAACTAAAACTATATAGTTTGTTCAAAATCGTTAAGATATTATCATTAAAATAAAATAAAAAACCACAGTCATGCAGCATGGCTATAAGAGCGAATTTTCGAAGTTTTCGGCATCTTCCTCCTCCGCCTAAAATTTTCTGAAAATTAATTTTCGGTCAATGTTTTCCCAACTTGATACCATACAAAATTAAAACAGGAGTAGTTTTACGCAAAGTAAAATTTGGGGTGGAAGGAGGGGGAGGTGGAAATCAAAAATGTTTTGAATACCAGAAGAGTAGGTATTGGGTACGTAACAAATTTTTTGTTCCATTTTTTGCCGAGTAACACCTCGGTTTGTAGATTTTCCAACGCTGAACACGATGGTGAAGTCAGAATTGCGATATCCCATTCCGTTATCAGATTTAGAGCAGGCGAACCAGGAAGAACATCTCAAGAAATAACCACGTTCCTTCATCTTCAAAGTGCTCCAGTTTGAGAACGGAATGAGATATCGCAATTCTGATTTCACCATCGTGTTCAGCGTACAAAAACCTTTAAAATGAGGTGTCACTTGTCAGACTTTTTCATTTTGGGAATTTATGGGTAATTTTCCCCCCCTAAAACTCCCCAAAACTCCCCCTTAGGGTGACCCGATTCTGCCCATCTACGAACTTAGCCTGTCGATTGCCAAGACAGATTTTTCGTGCAAATTTGAACTTTTTATCTCAATTCTTTCGAGAGTTATCGTCTGGAATGACACATACATATATAAATATATAAATATATATATAAATATATAAATATATAAATATATATATATATATATATATACATATAATTTTTGGTGTCTTTCGGCAGGGAATTCAGGATGGTCTGAAACGGATTTTGGTATAAAAATCTTTCGGAAATTCGAGTTTTAAAAATTTTGGACCGAGAACAATAGCTTCCTTTTCTTCGAAAATTCGCTAAAAGTAGGTGTGCATTTTGCTTATAATATAATATTATTATCTAAGATAATATTATTATCTATTTCCGAAGTCGACAAAGCCCTAGGCTTTACAGTGGGTTAAAGGAAAAAAATCTGTTCTGTAGTGAATCAAGTATCGGAAAAATAACACCAGGCTTGTTTCATTAAATTACAGCTGCCAATGGATTTGTCAATACCTACGTCAGTCTGCGAAGACTCAGTTTATCTCGAACAGGCAATCTTTCAAAGAAACTCCTGGTTGATTACTTGTAATTTGTTTGAGGCTTAGCGTCAGGACCCATCCATTTGTAGGGCGTTTCGCAAAACAGCTCCGAGGAACCGAGGAATATATAATAATTATAAAGAAAATATAATTATTTCGATGAAATGTGACATCTGCTTCTTGACTGTGTTACAGCTCGCAGTGATATAACGCCTAGTAGAAGTGAAACTCATCACTTGAGTGTATGTAGGTATCATAATGTTCTGTGTAATCAACTGATGGAAGTTTCACTGGTTTCTCAGTTCGGAAAAAATAATGAAAGTCCTGTGAATTTGTTTCGCCTGTCTTTTCAAAAGCACGTATTTTCTTAGGTTTAAAAGAAAACTAGTTTCATTCGCTGAAAAAAGCAGCTGTCGCCCGCCAAATTCAATACGATAAATTATTTTGCATTTTTTATTAGCACTAGTCGAAAAGCCGAGCCTTTTTTACTCCACACGCCCCTTATATAAAATCTACATTCCGAATAGTAAGCCCACATACTTACTCAATTTATTTTTAATGAAAGTAGATTCTATCCTGAGAATTTTTACACCAACCGCACTGTCCTACGATAAGTACTTACCTAGTTCTTTTTCCATGATTTTTCAAAGTTTCCACCAATTCTGAAGTCATTGCACCCCTCTCGCCTAGGCGGGACCCCACTGCCAACTGTGGCGTCAGAACTGGAGGAATCTTTGGAAAGTCATAGAAAAAGAACTGCTTATCGTAGGACAGTGCGACTGGTATCGAAGTTCACAGAATAAAATCTAGTTTCATTTAAAAAACGCTGCAAATCCCTGCACAACGGTTTATTATTTTGTATAGAATACCCTTCTGTTACAGATCACAGCTCTATGTATAGATAACCCGTCTATATAATAATATGATATGTACTATTCTATTATATGCATATTATGTAGATCGCAGACACTCCGTAGGTTAGTACCTAACCCCGTACTCGTTACTACGTACCTACCTAAATCACGAGTTAAATGTTGCTAAAATAATTCTGCCGATGACAAACAGTACCTAACAAAAAGAAACGCACATAATGAAGTTCTGAAAAGAAATTGTTGATGAGGAGTGAAAAAAGTTGCAAAAGTACCTACCAACAAACTCCAGCCCCTTCTACGTAGATGGTATAATTTACCGTTCTGTAATAATTTACCGTTGAGTAATGATTTACCGTAGTAATAATTTACCCATCAATAATACTTCAACGTTTGTTCAAGTTTCACTACCTACCAACAAACTCCAATAGAGCCATCATTTTTCAAATTAAATAATATCACAGAACAACCAACTCGACTTCATACTCCGCCAGTATAATCAGGTGATCCCTACCAATGATTGGCCGTATTCACAAATTCCTATTGTGGGCGCGTCTCTGGTTACGAGATTTGGTTTGGATTGTATACAATTTCATTCACACTGGAGTCGAAAATGCCTGTCGGTGCAAACTTCGGGGCCTTACTGTGAACGAACGGCTGGACGTACGATGCTCCGGATGGTCTTAAAAAACTCGCAAGTTCAAGAACTATTTAAAACCGTAAAAATATTTACGTAAAAAAATGGTATAGGCGTTTTGAAAATTTCAACCCCTATTTTGAACCCCTTAGAGATGACTCACAGTAACGTCGAGCTTCGAGGACCAACTAGACGCCGAACGGAACCTATAACCCGAATTTCATCAATTTTTTTTCATGGTAACTAAGAAAAGTGG